>JAQGAB010000096.1:0-46990 GCA_034696565.1 Isotomurus graminis
GTCGTCGTCGGATGGAGTGACGACGGATTCATCTCCGCCCGTTGTTGATGGTGAGTTGTGTACTGTGTAAGGTTTTGGGGGAGTGGAGATTTATAAAATGAATTGTGTTTGTGGTTGTAGGGTTGGCTGTTGAAGAATGTCCAGAAGAAACAATAGAACGACTGAATAAAGAAATATTGAAACAAAATGAAGACTTTGGTGCGAAACGAGCTATGTTTAGGGAAATGTATATGAAGCAGGAAGGTATGAAGCACCTGTGTGTTCTTAATATGGTTCAGAGGAAGATTTGATTTAGATTTGAATGTGTGTGGAATATTTTAGAGGAGTTTACAAAATCCAAGGAGACGATTAATGATTTGGAAGTACAAGTTAAGCGACTGCAAAATGAGCTCAATGAAGCCAAGAGTCAAGTAACTGTTGCTAACTTTGCGATGGAAAATGAAATCGAAATGGAAAGACAACGGCGGCATAAGGATCTCACTTCCCAAAGGATGAAGTTTGAAGGTAAAACAACGTGCGTTATTATTTTTGTATCTTGGGAATGGAAGTTTTATGGTGATTTGAATTGTTTTTGTAGAGGCGATGCAAGGAATGCAGGTGAAGCATGAAATGGAAGTGCAGCAGCTGGTTACTGCTAAGCAAAAGATGGAAAGTGACCTGAATGAAGTGAAGCATCTGCTATCCATTGGAGGGAGTGCTGATGTAGGGCCGGGAGCTATGCTTTCTGCAGTTACTAAAAGCCTTGCTAGGAAGCTAAATTCCACTATGTCAGCAAGTAGTGATAGTTTACATGATGTTGAAGAAGTTGGTAAAGTTGCAAAGCCAGGGAAATATGTAAGTTTCTTATGACGAGATACATTAAGGAAAGAAGTGTCAAGACTCAAGACGGAAAATTGATTTTAGGCTCAAGAAGATGCTGAAACGCTGAGGTCGTTGGTGATCCAGCTGGAAGAAGAGATTTCAGCACTGAAAGAAAAACTAAGACATTCTGACGATCAGTTGATTGCTCTGCAAAGCGTTCAAGCCTCTTTGGTGAAAGGAAGTGATGCATTGACACACATTCTGGAAGGTCAAGATCCACAAGGGGTTTTGAGTCAAATTGATGAAAAAGTAAGTTTGCGTAAAATAGACGATTTCAACTTGAAATTTCCGCAGGGTTATCAGAGGATGTAATAATTTAATTTCCTTGAACTTGGGATAGTTAAGAGAAGCTATGACTGGACTTGCAGCTGAAAAATCTTCTCGCGCAGATCTCGAAATGTACGTAGCTTATGCCAATGCTCAAAAAACTATGTTACAAGAAGAACTGGACAAAGCAAAAACTATCATGAAGGAACAAAGACAAGAGTATGTGGACGATTTCTTAAGTTGCAAAGAAATTGACTTATTTGTTAACATGATTATCCTGTTATTGTAGACATGATAGAACGAAAAAAGAGTACCAAGAACTTAAACAAACATGGACCAAAGCTAATGAGCATTTTGTCTCTACTCAAAACGAATACCTTGAAAAAATCAGTAATTATGAGGAACAACTAAAACAGTTAAACGGGAAGCCTGGAGATTCTAGTACCAAGCAGGGTTTGGTTTCATCTTCAAATACTACCTTAGTATGTTGCCAATTATATTGCTAGACTTTACGTCGTATCAATTTTTCACTCAACATGTCATTTTATAACAGGAGTCATCAGAGTCATCGTCATTAAGCAGTGATAAACTTCAAAAGTGTCCTGAATGTGAAAAAAATGTATCATCAGTTGAAAAGATGCGGAATGACTTACACAAGGCTGCTAAATTGAGAAATGAAATGGAAGAAGAATGGAGTCGGATTTCGAATGAGTTTCAGGCAAGTTTATTTTGTTAGTCGTTATGTATGTACGAAATATTTTCACGAATGGCTGCTTCTTACTTTCAGAGCAAGTTGGGAATTCTTGAAGAGAAAGTTGCTACATATGACGTAATCTTAGTGGAGGTCAATACATCCTGCCAGCAATCTATGGAGGAAATGGAGATCCATGTTAAAAATCTCCAGTATGATAGAGAGACAGTTCAAAGAAAGATAGAAAGGTTTGTTGGGGTTTGTATTTTAAAATCCTATTTCTGCAAAGATTTGAGTTTGAGAGTATTTACTCGTATCCTTTAGACTTGAAACTGAAAATGACAGTTTGAAAGGAAAGCATGTTGCTCATTCCCGTCAACTACAAAATGAATGCATATCCTTGCCAAACAATGTGATGGTGAGGCGAAATCCTGTTTTGTGCAAGAGTATGTCCGGTTTCATGAGTTCAACATTATTTTTGTACACAGGAACTTCAAGAAAGAGTGTTAAAGCTTTTAGAAGAGCTAATTAGCGTCAAAGTTGGGAAAGAACAAATTGAAGGGGACCTGAAATTCTTGAAAGACCAAATGCAGATGATCGAAGAGGAGAAGAGCAGTATAGAGGATAGTCTCAACTCAGAAATTGTTACCTATAGGTATGTCTAAAAAATTCATAGTCAGGAAAAAAATGTTGGAATTATAATTAATTGGCCTTGAAACCTCTAGGGAGAAAGTTAATCACTTGGAAAGTAAAGTTGGAAAGTTTGACGAGGAGAAAAAGCGCCTAGAAAAACAAATTACAGACCTGAAGACCAAACTATTGGGGTCGGAGACCCAACTAGGAAAACTTCATCAAATTAAACAGCAGAACGTAAACTTAGTGCAAGAAAAGGTTAGTTTGCGGTATTGCAGTTATGAAAAATCAAACTTGTCGTTGTATATTGAAAAACTAATCATTCTTGAAGGAAAAATTGCTGAGCGAAATACAAGAGTGGAATGGAAAAGTGGGAACGCTACGGAAAGAGCTCACTAATAGCGAGGAGCTCCAGAAAGATTTGATAGCCTTATCCAAATCCCTACAAGTGAATTTAGAAACTCTTCGGCAGGCTGAAACTGAAGTTAGGTAATGGTCGATATATTTTAGCGTTTGGCAAGAATTGTGGTGTACAATCATGAGATTTTACGATACCTTCAGATGGCAGTATGCCGAAGATGTTTCTCAGTGCAATACCTGCAAGAAAGGTTTTGCCGATGTGAAAGACAAGGTAACGACACATAATTTTGTCCCTTGAATCAACTGTGTTATGAGTTAGAATAACAATCTTTTATTATTTCACAGCACCACTGTAAACATTGTGGCCGTATATTCTGCACAGGTTGTGTATGTCGTACTGTTCGAAGAGGCAACAGAGATTACAATGTATGCGACGTTTGCCATACTTTGTTGGCGCATGACTCCGCGCCGTATTTCTCGACCGAACCTCCCCACTCGCCTGACTAGTCTTTAGAACATCGTATTTTATTTTCAGTCACCTTTTAGTCCACCAGTCAAGTTTCAGTGATTACTATAAACTTACCGAGACTTTCCTCGCAACTGTATGCAATCGTGAATTCTACGAGATGTGATTTTAACGAAAATTATTTCATGAAATGTTCGTATTATTTTAATAGACTCTGAACTCATAAGTAGAATCTTCCAGTTCCTGTCAGAATCATTGTATGTAACACGAATGATCAACTTAATAAAGACTTTTGAGTTCTTTTTGTACCACTCGTTAGGCTTCAGTGTTTTTCTAGGTGCAATTAAAGTGTCATCTTCTCAGCTTTCAATATTTCAAAGTCTTTGTATCAACATTGGTGATTCAACTTTTATTGCTTCATAATAATACAATAGCTCATAATCAAATTAAATAATGATGTGAAATAAGTGACTGAGTAGTTACTAGTCGTGAGTTACACCCATTCAACGTTAATGTCGTATAATATTGACCTTTACCTTAATTAATAGATCATTCCTGAATGATAATCCGCTCGGTGGAAGAACACGTTTGGGTTGATTGTAGATAGTGTAGGTTCTAATGTAGTGTAGAGATTTCCGTCTAAATCAGTCATAACATTTCCTACATATATTAATAGTATTTATTAGATTAACACAAAATGATGAAGTTCTCACCACCAAAGATTGTCGTCTTGCAACTCTTGGTTGATGGCTTAAAGTGGAAAAATGAAGGAGAATATCCTGAGCATTGGTCTTCCTGATCATCAACGTAAGCACTTTCTTTGCCCATTGCGGCCAGCTGCCTCCCCTTAACAATGTCAATTCAGTTGTACAATCATCAAGCGTGAAATTAATAAGAAGTCTGTGTTTTTTATACGTGGCTAAACCTACCTTAGGCATGAACATAATTAAAAAGATGCTTAGGCTTGTACACACCAGACCAAAAGATATGCACGCATCTTGATGTCGACCCTATTAAGAGTAGTTATCATTTTAGTTCCGGATGCAATTTTAATCCTAATATGGAAACCCAAAGAATGAAAGTAAAGCAGAACCTGAAGAATCCAACCAGCCACAGCCCAGCTAATTGCTATTGGTACGCTAACCAAAATAGACATGAGTATGTAGATTGCTTCGCGATAGTTTTCTGTTATTCCATTGCACGTAGCTTTGATTGCCAGGACGGAAACAATGAGCATAAGGAACGCGTTGTATCCTAGTGAATACAGCAGTTGAGTATACGTCGTTCCACATCTGAGTAGAAGAGACCCTTCACCGTCAATATCCTGCGGAGAAACCGATAGAAATCAAAACTGTCTCAGGTATCCCCAACTTCCGCAACGAGTTACAGTTAGACCTCAAAATTACCTCTATAACGACGTTAGGTGGAAAGAATATAGCTCTCTGTGTGTCGATTACAACTTGAACCAGCACAGTGAAGAATAGGAGACACCCTTGATAAGACGTAGGGAGATAAACTCCCACGTCAAGACTTAATAGGAACATGCATTTAACCATCAAGACTGCAAAAATCATGGTGTACGCTACTCCCACGCCAAGGCGTCCTATAAAACACCCGATGTCTGATGGATAAACGGCAAAAAGCAAAGCTAACGATGAGGAGAGGAATAAGCCAAAAAGTAGCATTTGTCCGAGGAACAAGTGTCTCCTCGACTGTCCTTTGGTACGGCACAAGACATAAATCTCGAAGAATGAGATGAGAACCAAGTTCAAGGATGCGAAAACAAACAACGGTATAGTCCAAATGTCTCGTTGGAGGAACCCCACAATAAGAGAATGGTGGGAGTCTTCCTCATCAGAAAATGGAAAGTCAATTGTAGTGAGATCTTCTTTTGATGACCATATCTGAGTATTTTCTGGTTCGTCGAAGAAACCGGCGGAGTCATTCTTAAGAACAGCAGAAGCGTTGTGAAGTGCAGATCTGGGTAATGGGCTTGAGTTTTCAGTTTCAGTTGAGGAAGACGATGCGTAATCTTCTTGGGGCATGTACTGACTTCCACTGTCATCATGACTCTTTCGATTGCCACGTCTTTGTTGGTAATACCCACGGTTTTCCACGGTGGGGGAAACTGGTGGCTCTTCACTTGAACTGGGATTTGAATTCGACACAGTTTCGGTCTGATTCTCAATTAGATCCTCCTCAGTTTCATTGTCAACACTGTCCGATTGAGATGGAAAGGCTGTTGCATAGATCACCGAGGGTTTCTTGTGAGCCACAGGTTTCTGACCATGCACATCAGTTTTTCCGTTGTTTAGCGAAAGAACCGTTCTTCTGGGGGATAAAGTCATCACCATGACTCCATTATGGTTCCTTATAACACTCTCCTTTAATGACAAGGATTCTACATGACCCATTTTGGCAGGCGTAACATGAGCACTCAAACTCAGCACAATAATGCAGCTAAAAACTACCCAACACGGTTTTTTACTCTTCTCACTGTTCATCCTTTTGATAGAACTACACCACAATTGAGCCTGCCTCATTTTTTGTCACTTTTGAAATCTTATTTTCTACTTCCACCACAACCAATGTCGTCGTAGCTTGTATGAGGGACACGCTACAAATACTTCAACAGTTCAGCTTCACTCGAAAGGTAATCATCCATCGAAGCATCCCTGTTTTTTAAAGAAATCCAAAGAAACAAATAAATCTTAGAGAAATTCTCACTTAATATGGGTGCACATCATCATTTATAGATCTCAAAATAACCCCAACCACCCGACACTCTGCAATAATATCCCATCTCTTATGTGGTTTATTCGCAAAAACCATCCATTGGAACAAAAACCATTGGTTAACTTGACATTTTTTCTGCAAATTTCGTAAGAGACCATTGGGCATAAAACATCAAGTAATCTTAACTTTCTTCTACAATAAAATTGTTCATCTTCTACAATTGTATTTGTTAGGCTATTTAAATTTCCAAGAGTATTATCAGCTCACACTTTTATGTAGTCGCGTAGTTAATCATACACCTGGTTTATTGAAAGTTGCATTGACAAACTAAATGGTCAGAACTTTCTCACATACAAATTTTATTAATGCCACAAGATTGTATGTAAAAGCCATATGATGGTGTTTAAGAAGTCATGTATCTGCAACCAATCGTGCTTGTACTTCTACAGTTTTATTCTTAGCCATAACTGAATACTTCCTTACTAGCAAATGAACTATTAACTCGAACTAGGTTTATACTTTCAGACAACAGTAAAAGTTTGTCTGTAGGTGGACATAAAATAGAAGATTTTCATTCAATCCAAAAGTGCACTAAACAGACAACAGATAATGAATTTTTCACGGTCTGATTATTGTTTTTCTTTATATGAATTTAAATGTAATTAACATTCACCATTTTAATGAATGTCGAGAGAGACAAGGCTAAACTGAAAGTTGAAAACATTAAACAATATTCTAATAATATTCTTAGGTTTCTTCGGGTCTCTTATCTTAATCGAGTACAAGGAGGAATACACTATACACTTTTATGCCTATCCCTTAATAATTATATATCTCCTTATGAAATCAGAATTGTGCAGGTGGCTGCATCCAAACTCAAATCTATCACATCTCAAAAGAAAATAGGCACACACCGTTAAAGATGCATCGTTACCTGATGCTTTTTTGCTTTTTGTGTAATCAGGATTTCAATACGAAAACAAGATTACTCGCTTAAAAAATTGGTTATTTAATCTAGTTTACATGAATGCTTCGAAAACATTCTCGTTACATATTTTCCATTATCCGTCATGCCCTGAGTAATTTGGAGATCAGAGTGGATATCAAATCATCCTCACACTCCAATAAGTATGAACGTGCAGTAATCGAAATTGAGGTAAACAATTGAACCCTCTTCACAAAAATAGTAATTATCAAACTGGACACGGTCTACAAGCTATTGTAGAATGAGTGAGTGGGAGGTTTGTTATGAGATTCATTACAAATTACGTGTAGCTTAGTAATCTGCTAACCTCGTTTTGAGGGATGCGTAAGTGTTAGAAGCAAATGTTATTTCAGAGTGATAAACATCTTAGAGGTTAATCGCCAGGAGACATATGTTTCTTTGAATACTTTCATTGATTAACTTGTGTATATCCATATAACACAGTTAGATGGTTTTTTATTGGAAAAGCTGATAACAATTTTATTTTTTAATTTCTCCCTTGCTCACCTACGCATGAATTATAAACACGCACTTTGATAGAAGGGCTGTTTCTAGAAATTAAGGTTCCCTAGAATATCAAGTTTGGCTTCTTAAGATTGTAAAAGTGAAATACAATATGTTTTATGAAAACCGGAAGACTTAACACAATTGCATTAGTATAATAACGAAATGTATTTGAGAAATATTGTGATTCTTATAAATTCTTATGCAAATCTTTAAAGAGAAATGTTCTTACCCGAGTTGTATAATCCAATCGTGTGAACAAAGATACGCTTTCTATGGGAAATAATGTACCTCTGTTATCCAACGAGATGAGGTGAGCGATGAGGATAGTGAAGCTTAACTAAGAGTGGACACACAAAGACTTCAGATGACTTTTGCATGACAAGTGAACATGAAACTCGCAGTGTATTGTTTGAGCCTAAAGATCCCAAATGAAGTTTAAATAAGATTAAAGATTATAAAGAAACACTGAGCACGAAAAAAATCGTAAGGTAGTTAAGAAATTTTGGTGAATCCACTTTGAAAGCCACCTGCGAACTGATTGATAAATGAAGACTTCTGTGTAAGAAATAGTGCAGAGGTGCAGAGTCTTGAGTTTTACACTATAATATGAATCGGATGCGTATCTTAAGGTTTACTCCTGCTAAGCTTGTTGGGAAGCACGAACGAAGGTAAATTGGGTGCAAGGAAGCATGAAATAGTTTACTGAGATGAGGAAACCACATAATAAAACTGTGTAAAGTCTAAACTTAGGCCGCTGTGTACATGGTCTTGAATTATGCATTTTCATAAGGAACGAGACATAAACAACGTATTTCAAACTCAGGGTGCTGCTGTGTGTATCTCAAGTCATTGTTGCAAGTGGCCCTGTTAAATTTTACTAATCAATATATTGACAAAGAAAATCAAAGCCAAAATAGGTTGAAAGCTTTTTCGAAAGCTACATTTATGTATATTAGAGAATCATGAATCAGTGCATCGTTTCAATCTAAAAATCTCAAAAGAAGCAAACGTCATGGTTAAGAATTAGATAGTTTCTTTATTCACATCACAAATGCAGACAAAAAGATTTCAAACCCTGTGGAAACTTTGGTATATTTTTTTTCTAGTAAACCGCAACGAGATTCATAACTTCTACTGTGTATGAAAATAATTTTTTGTGTGAAAAGTAGTTACAGACTTCCATATCCATTGAAGGAACTACTTTTACTGTTTTCTGACTCAGTTTCTCTGCCATTTCCCGATGGAGTTTCTGAGTCCATTAGGTACGATGTCTCTGCGGTAGCTTCTTTCCACCTTGTCCATGGAAAGACTACTACTGTTTTTGTGTCGCCCCATTTCCTATACACCAGCGCGTTGAACAACGCCTGAAGTGGATTTAGAAGAGCCTACACAGTCAGTTCATTACATTCTTTTAGGTTTTTTCTGGTTCCACTAACGGAAAAGGGGACATATTTATAATATTCCGTACCATCAAATACCAATCCACTACGACAACATTTCGGGGTACTTCAGTCCACAAAATCCACAGGAGGAAAGCATTAAGTATATTCGGTATCCAACATATGTAGAACACCAAATTTATTGACAAAAACTTAAGTCTCAATGTTCTAAGGTGTTTCCTCTCATTATGAGTAAATCTACCGGAAACGGAAACCACCATTTGTTCAGCCTGGAGACAATTCAAACAATGCATTTAATGACGTTAAGTTTTCATGTACAAAGCTATTCTACACTTACTCGTTGAGAAGTTCTCCAATAAAGAATTGGATTGGCAATCATTACAGTAATTATAGGAAGGTATGTAAAAATGTAGTTTGGCAGTATTCTTCGGTAAGCATTGGATGCCATAGAATGGCAGCTGAAAGTGTAATGATTCGTGTTGTAAATTTTAAGTTAAAAGAGTCAAAGGATGTTGAAAACTTGGGATCCGTACTTTAAATCGGGAGTGTAAAGTATAGAAAGTCCAACGATGGACAACAACGCAGGGAGTCCCCAAGAGACAATGTGGTATACTTTCGGCATTCCTCTTTCTTCATTCACAACTTTGAACACATCAACGGCATAACATAATGTCCAGAAGCAAGTGGCAGTGTAAAAATATTGGATCCATCCCTGGACAATGTAAAGCAGACAAGGAAGAAATCAATTACAAAGTTCACGAGGATTTGTGGTGTGACTTCTATTAAACTTACGGATGATACTGCACAAAACAAAGTGTCTAGAGAGACGCTAGTGGAAGACGAAGGATCAAGAAAATTCTTCCCAACCAGCCAAGATATCGATCGAATGAGAACGGCTGTAGTCACAAATATAACACATATTACATAGATTCCGTTGTAGTAATTAACGTTCAAGTGCAGACATTAAAGTTTACCTAGAGAGGCCAAAAGGTCGGCAGTAGCGAGCCATACTATAATGTACCGTCCTCGTATATGAGAACTTGATTGACGTCGAATGGCTCCAGTGGGTGTTTCCCTTCTTGGCAAAATCTGCGACAATTCATGATAATAATTAGTAATAAGGTTAGGAATACTAAATCTCAAGGGACTTACTTGATAAATAGCACCCATGATCCCACATAATGAGAAAACAATGCAAACGGCATTGTAAGGTCCGGATCGAAATTGAAATAAACTATCTGCACCAGGCCGAGTAAAGTTATTTTGAACGCAGCAGAATGTCTGTAATGTCGGATCTGCCATTCTTGTGACCAGTCATTATTTCACTCATTCACCCTTTTTATAACACTCAACTCTCCTATTTTCTAAATTATAATTAATCTAACAAAAACGGAAGGATTTCATGCTGCCTGTTTGATAGCAAGGTTTAAATCAATGGACTCCTATATATTTTATTACCCTGGTTCGATTCAGAATTTACTTTGTAATCCTTACACAAGATTCTTGGTGATTTTGGAAGGTTTCTTCTCAGTCTTGAGTCTTCTTGTACTTGCCCTAGTTTATTTGTTGTACATCGTGTAAGTTTTAATGTAAACCTAGCGGCTTAATTTGCTCTGTACCCTTTGCGAGGTGTTTAAATATTCAAAACTAAAAGACAAAGAGACTTTATATAATAAGGTACCTTAAATAGAAACTGCAACATGTCTTGAACGTGACTTTCTCAGGCTGAAGAGCAAGAAGTACTCGCTGCAGGAGAAAAATGACCGTATAGCGTAGAGTGTGATTACATAGCTCGCTGGTGTGGCCGGAAAAAAAATAAGTCTCATGCTCATCCTACTATGTGAGTTACATAAACATCATTTTCAGTACCTAGTCGTCTCAACTGATGATTCAAGGTAAACTGGGCTCCTGAATAACCTGTAATCTGACGAGATAACCCCATGGAACGGAAAATATCACATACCACCTTCTCCACCTGATGGCAGGTGTAGAGTGCACAGACATGCATACGAACGAAGGGTAGGAAATGCTGGAGATTGTCTCTGTCTGCATGCCATCCATTTGTGTGCTTATTCAGCCTTCAAGGAATGAGAAACCGTATAGTAGTTTTTACTCTGCTTTTTACTTGCGTTTCATGTAGGTTAGCAATGCTTGAGTGAATTGTCATGCAGTTAGCTACCAGAATATTTCAGCATGGGACTTGGTGAGGGTTTGATTCTTTGACTTCACAGCATCTAAGAGAGCTGTGACAAATTGCACCCACGCAATGGTGACATTTTTATTGTTTCATGAATCCAAGTAGCCATTTAACATGCAGTGAATCGAAAAATCAGCTAGTTCGTATTTATTCGAATTAAAAAGGGAATGGACAAATAATTTCATCTGTATTATAACAAGAATTGCATGCAATGAATGATGATGGTTCATTTGCAATTGCTTAAGTTGCTTTTGTGTGTCTCTGGGGTTAGTAAGGAACCCGCTCCCATTACGGGAAGAAAGGGGTTACTCCGAAGCCCTTCAACAGTCAACTCTTAGATTTCAAAATAAATTTTTGAAATTATTTTCAGATGAAGCCTGAACGTTTAGACTTTGGGCCGGGCTCAAAATCGAAACTCATTTCACCACGACTCGTAGAAGAACACGCCTGGCACTAAAGTTGCTACGCCTTTTGATGGATATGGTCTTAAGCAGTTCGAACGTTGATTTTTTAATACGGGTTTTAATAAAATTATTAAGAAAGTGACGATACTTCTATGAAATATGTATATTGAATTTTTTTACATTCATTTCCGACATACAGAGTTGCTTTCAAAGTGCTTTTACAATGATTGTGCGGATATCACAGAATCCTTTGTTTCGTATCATTTTACCCCATTCCTTTGAATTGGCGAACGCGCCATGCCCAAAAACCAGGAACTTTAGTAAACATTGGTTTCTCCTTCAGAATGGATTAGGAGTTTCACGGGAAAGGACGTTCCCTCCTTTCGGTTAGAGTGGTCCCGAAGTATTTTACTCGTCGACGTTTCTCGGTAATTATTTTGTCGACATAACTGAATAATTGGAAAAGTTCGTCTCAGTACGTGTTTCCCTGTCATCTTAACTCAAAAGTCAAGTCGATTCAAAACTCCGTATTGAAAATTATCGAGGTGAGTTTTCATTGTATTTTAAGTATTGCAAGTAATATTCTTAATGTAGGGTGTTTAATTTTCAGATGAGCGAAATCCTGTTCTGTGGTCTTTTTATTCGTCAACTCTGCATCATTTCAATGTTCGGTATGTTTAGTAGTTAAAATTTCTCATGTTGTAGTGCCGTGTGTTGGTGTGTGTAGATTTCGGTTGGTTTCCTTCATAATTAATGTTTTCCGTAGCATTTTGCGCGGTGTTTGGTGGGATGATAAAAGAAAGACGTTTTTAAACCATAAAATGCGTTGTAGAGTCGCTTTAGTTGGTTTTTATTAAGTCCAAAGTTTTTTTTAGTGAGAACGTTTTCCGACAGGTGAATCAGCTGTTTTTTTAAATGACTACTTTGCTTTCGGTTGTCATAGCAAAAATGTGTGAAAGTGAAACACTATATTATTATGGGGTCTACTATTTTTACTATTTTATGCTGTTTTGCCTTTCAGACAGCTGACTTGTTTGGCTGTAAAGACGTGTTACGAAGCTGTTGGGTGGTGAATTTTCTGTGAATTACGAGATAGTGTGCAATACAAAATCATAACAAGATGTCTAACACAACGAAGTCAGTCAATAATAATGACTCTGGCGATTGGACGGATTGGAGTAGCAACTCAACAACAGCGCCAAGAAATCCACCAGTCGGGTGAGCTTCTATGGATTTATAGTTGATTTTCGTTTCACGAATACATAAATCAAAGTGCTGATCTCACTTTTTATTGAAAATGGGTATTTTCTTTAGGCGACCCACCAGGGTAATTAAAAGTAGTTCTTCATCAGGAACAGGGAAAATCAGCAGGGCTAAGGAAGACAGGGGAAAACACGCTATAAAAGAGTAATACAATATGATAACCCTTAATTATAATTTTCGCCACTTAATGTTCACTGTCGTTTCAGAAGTACAATTCTCACTGAAGAAGATATTGTGCCTTATTTGGATTGTCCGATCTCAGGGACTTCAAGAGACTGGTTTCGTTTTGTGTGCCGCCTTGATTCGTATCTCGTTAAGTTGCAGCAGTCGTGTAAATCTATGGATCAATTTGAAAGTCAAAGTCAATTGTTTTTTCAGTTGACGTAAGTTCATGTGTTCGTTTTTTCATAACAATTTCGTGATAACTAACGTTTTCAATCTAAATTTTTGTTACATCACACAGACGTTTGATGCTTGACAGCTGCATGCATATCTGCATGACAGATATTCAATTTTATATTCAGTTCAATGTTGATCAGCAAGTGTGGAGGACAGCGCTGTATGAAAATATATCAATTGTTCGTGCTGATCTTTCTGAAAAAAATGCTTCTTCACGTGGAGGTCACTTCATGCTTAAGCTTATTGATATGGTAAGTTAATTGTAGTAGTAGATATGGTATATTTTTTTTGTCTTATGACTTGAATTGTCACTCTCGCTATTTAGGGAAGGTGCCATTTCAGAGATCTCATTGATGTCTTTCAAGCTAAAATACCAATCGATTTGACCTCAGTACTGAAACGAACGGGTTTCATTTTTCCAAGTTGCGCACTGAAGCAAAAAGCGGCCAAAATCATTTATCGGTTGTTTATCTACATTGGTGACTTATGTAGGTACGGCTTTCAGCTTAGACTTGCTCCAAACTTCAGAAAACAAGCGACCGAGTAAGGAACTATATGAATAGTTTGCTTTTTAATGGCTCGTTTAAACTAACTAATATTGATAAACATTCACATTATAATTATAGTTTTTACGAGATGGCAAGACTCGTCGATATTACTCAAGGACGGGCATTCCATCAACTTGGTGTGATTGCTACATACATGGTAAATTTTGTTGGTTGTCTTAGTTGGTACTTTCACAGCTTACTTTTAGAGACTCTTTAGGTGAGATTTTGTGCTACCGTTACATAGCTCATGTCCGCCCACCTGATTTGATAAGCATTTCTCACCTGGAGTTGTTGTTTTGCTGATTTTTTGTCACCTTCAGGATATTTGTTTAGAATGTGACTAACATTTTTTTGCATTTTTCAGCATGATTTCATTGGAATAACGTACTACTTCTTACGAGCCAGTCTTTCTACTAATCCTACTCAGTCAAGCCGCCTTGATTTGCAAGAAGTGTTCTTCCAGGCCTTTGAAGCTGTAAGTTTACTGCCATATGTGGAATTTTTGCTGCTTGTTGTTAAAATTATAACATGTAAAATTGAATTCGGATTTTAGCGTCAAAAAGTGAAGGAAAAATATTGGTATGCCCTGTCAAAAGTCACAGAAAAGTGCGTACGATACGACAGAAACTTTCAGAGAGAAGTATGGGTGCTTCCGGAGAAAGATAAGCGCAAGGTTCCAAGCGGAATGGAAGGCGTACCTCCGACGAAGAAGGAGCACGTAGCATCATTAGGATCGACTGATTTATACGATAGATTCGCGCAGACTTACGTGCTTTCGATGGGAAAGGTTTGCACAAACATCGGGTAAATACTTTAGATAACCAAATAACAATTACTCTTAATTGTATCATAACTATGTGTTTGTGAAATTGATACTATGCCATTATAGCATGGACTCGTTTGAAGAAGTTGCGGAAGAGTCGCTTGTGTATTTCGAAGGATTATTGAACAGGGGAGTGAAAATCTCTTTCGCTCGCTTTATGCAAACTGTAGCTTTAGGCATATGTGCTGTGGATTCTCTCGATGGAAAAGGTATTGAAACCTTAAAGCATGCACTGTACACAGTACTAATATTGCCATGTTAACTTAGGTGTTGGGACAGCGTCACACTCCGCTCAAATTGCATATAATCGTACTGCAGCAGTTGCCTTCATATTGGAGATGTTCAGTCTGGCAGCTGAGAGGCTGCTTAAATTATTAGACTTGTGCGATTGGAAGAACCCGCAAATCGATTATCTTTCTGCTGCAGTGACTGTAAGGAATTTCGTTTCTTTTGTAGTCCAACGTGCAACAGAATTTTACTATTTGTGTAGGTTTGGTGCGACTGGTTAATTGAGCATGGAAACCTTTGGAACAAAGGACGTTGCCGACCAGTATTTTCTATCAGGTAAGAAAATAACATTTAATATTATTCTATTGTAATATTTTAGAAATTTCAGTTGTGCTCGTGTTCGATAAATATTTCAGGCGTGTAGAAAAGAATAGAGGTGCAAATGCAGCCGATTTGACTGATGATGTGTGGGTAATATTCTCTCAGTTGATGACAAAGCTAGAAGTCATAATACACCGAAGAGATCTATGCGTATTCCCCCAAGTGCGACAAATAGCGACAGACTTATTCCGTGTACCCGTTTCGCCATTACCTGAAATGGTTATTTTGCTCGGGTTATCCTGCTTCCGAACTGAAATATACGACTTGGAGTATTTCACAACCAAACGATCAATGATTGTAAGTTGACCCAGAACAATTTCTATTACTCATATTTTATAGGTTATTAGACAAAGTAACATTGGTTGCTACTTTTAGCGACGAGCTCAACTGTTTTTACGACTGAACAACATACTCAAGTACGGAAAGGAAAGCTTTACGCCCATGCGTGTGTTGCAAAGGAATTCTGAGGCTTCAAGATTTAGTCATTTTCAAAGTATTGTAAAATTGCACAAACCAAAGAAAGACTCTGAAATGTGCGGACTAAGCGACGTAAGCAAGCTTCTATTCATTCTAATTTAGTATTTCATATCGAAACCGGTCGTCAGTAATAACGTTTTGAAATGTTTGTTTTGTGTTTTTCAACAGAAAAACTTTTGGTTCTGGGCTCAGGATCTGCTGCACAAACCGAAGAAGTTTCCTAAGCTTCGACCCGATTGCAATAACGGGCGAGTAGTTTGGAGAAAGCCAGTAAACAACGTTCCTTCGCATCCACCCTGTTTCGATTGGACACCCATGCAACGGGTATAATTTCGATTAAGATCTTAGTGTGTAAGGTTGCTTTAAAGAGTTTTGTTTATGTGTAGATATGGTGGAAAATACAACAAAAAGGATATTATGGAGATATATACGTACGTCCAACGCGCATTGTCGTCGACACAAACTGCTACATTAACAAGTTGGAGTGGGTAAAGCGACTAGTCAAATTGTTCCCGTTTAAAATAATTCTTCCAGTCTCAGGTGAGCGTCCACGCTTTCAACCATGACCCTTCTTACCAAACAATATCTAATCGTTAACGTAATTTCTAGTTTTGCTGGAGCTGAAAGGCTTATCAAAGGGTGGACTGAGGCTTCGCTATGTTAAGAAGTTCGCAAACGATATGCACAATCCGGAGGCTAGAGAAATGATGATCGAAGGTAACGCAACAGCAGTCAAAGTAAAGGAAGCGTTGGATTTCATCGGCAAAAATATGAAACATTTCGTAATCACAACAACTACCGGTCGAACTTTGAACCTGAGAAGTTTTTCAGAACGAGTTCAAGACGATTTTTTTGATCCAAAGGAAACGAATGATGACAGAATTATCAAAACTGTCAAGTGTATTGAAGTAAATGACAAGTCGTTGCGATGTCTTGACAATCCTCGTCGAATATTCAGGAATACGGTACTATTAACCGGAGATAGATGTCTTCGGATTCGCTCGTTTGCAGAGGACATTCCAGGAAGAGAAATTGAATCTGTCGTCTTTTGGGTGTCACGCTTCGGAATTCCTCCCCAGCCCTCACTTCAGTCAAAACCCACTGGTCATGGAAGAAGTCGCCAATATAGCGGCGGTGCTAGGAAAAGGCACTAAACTTTTTTCCCTCTCTCCATAACAAATACAATCGTTTTTGTTACTTATCAAACTATATTATGTAATTTCAATAACTATACTATTCTTCGTCTTCCTATCGAAATTCTTCAGCTGGCAACTTCATAAAAGGGGGCTCTATTTTTGAATGTTGAATAATTACTCGCAATAAATATTTTGTCGAATCGCGGAGTACATTCACAATGACATTTATTTGGTTTATTTAGTATAGCTGTCAAAACAGGAACTGGCTGATTCTCAATTCACCACAGTATACTATTTGTGGGTCGGTATGAAGTAATTTCTAACTACTGCATTTCTGAATTTATTTCACCCTATCAAAGTTCATGGTCATCATGGTCATATTTCGTGATACAAGTGGCAGACTAGACTCCGTGAGACATGTTTACAACAGTTAAGTCATCACCTATAGTGGATGTTATTGCGTAAACAATGAAGTCATTTAATGTAGAAACCAGCTCTATGCGGGCAAAGTGAGACTGCAAACTCGTATTTTACAATGCAGGATCTTCGTTTTACAAAGGTTTTCCTGTATAGTTAGATGGATGACGAAGATTCGTGGGTTGTGTCAAATCATTGAGATCAATTAATTAATGGAGAGGTGTGAAAAGTTGTATAAATGTCAGACAGTTTCGACAGCTGCAAGTATCTTCGTGAAACGAATTTCTCCAAACTATGCCGCACTCTTTTTGTCCTATACGGTGAATTCTTCGGATTAAGAAGTGCGTGAATTAGGCATCACATTTAAAAGGCAATGATAATGAAATGATCAAATACATTCAAAGTTTCGAGACCCGGTCAAGACGAGAAGCTCAATATTGTCTGGTTCACATGAGGACGTGACACCTGTCTGACTTGTCTGGACGGAGAGTCACGACCGATTCTGATATGATAAGGTGCCTTCGCGTGGATGTTTCATCCCAGACTTTGCTAGAAAATGTGAGACACACACAATTATGGAACAAGTCTCAAGCATCAGAAATTCCATGTAAACTTATGGGACAGTAATTGAACAGGCAATTAGACATTTCAAATTTATCATTGGAGAGTCTCCGCAATTTCCAAGTTAAATTGAGTGACTTCTATTATATGCTTGGTTCACACTTCCTGTGTACGAGTGGTGGATGCAAGGACATTACGTGGCAGAATTGAGTGTGCTTAATTTCCAGCACTCGTCTATGAATTTTCATTACTTCATTATTGATGATGGCAAAATGGTCACCCGCCGCAACTGCGGAGACATTAGTGGATAAGACATGTGTGACGCATCTGTTCATCAATTACCTCAGCGTATTTTTACCCTTGGCCTTAGATTCTCCGTTTATTTTCGTGACTCGTGGTGAGTTCATACCCAGTGATCATTGTGATCAAAGACCCATAAAATTAAGGGAATTTTAATTAATGACGCTTCTCCTTCGGAAATCATGGTACACCAACACTTAGTGTCAGATGAGCACTTAATTAATTTGTCTTTTGATTGCTTTACCAACCCTCTCAATGTTAGGGATACAAGAAACGCCAACGCAAGCAATAACTGTTTGATTACTGAGAACGACGGCTCTATCCATAATTATGATTATTCCACTCATTCATTATGCAAAGAGAAACATTCTTTGACTCCATCTGAATTCAATTGTTTTGTCACGAAGATTACAAGGCTACATGGATCATGATTATTTAACTATCAAGTAGCTTCTTCTGCAGCCACTCCACCACCACTCAGGTGTAAGTAAGCAAGGCCTGTATTCATCTTGGGTGATACTTTATGGGTGTACGACATTTTAAGAGTTTCCTAATTCCCTAATTTCCAAAAATGTTACACACTTAATGTCCTCCAGAATTCTGTGTTGCGCTTTCATCTCAAGAACAACTGGCTGCCTACTTTTGTTTTGTATCTAATCATGATTGTCTTTAAGTCTTTAACAGCTCCAGTTTTGTATTACACTGCAGTAGATCTGACGTCTACAAAAATCGTGGTCAATCAGGAGATGTTGTTTTTCCTCAAAATTCCATTCACATTTGGTCATCACTGGATCTCATCGCTAATGACTTCTTCACTTGAACTTCATCCTCAAAATCCAGTCTCGGTAAGTGCAGCGCATCAATGATTTCCATCAAACAACTTTGCATGATTCCTCCAAGGATGGTTTAATTCATTGATACAGGTTAAGTCACAAATATACGTCCGTGTCTTTGATTCATAAAACAATCAAAGTTGGAAGCATCTTTGTTCTCTGATTAAGATTCATGGAAGACTGGAAATTACCCCAAAAGTAAGTACACAGCGACTACACTGATTGATCAATAAGATAGAGTTGTTTTTTGCGAATGACATCAGCACTTGAGTTACTCGCCTTGGCCAAAGGAACAACAAGTTGTGTGTCATTCATTGCATCTTTTACATGGATTTCTTGAAGATAACGTCGACAATGTCTCGAATTGATTGAGAAGTCTTTGCACCACCCTCTAAACGTAAAAATAGCAGCGTCTATCTTTATGAAATCGAACCACAATTGCTCATGCTTCCAGTTGTTCTCTCTCTAATTGGTTGCTTTACTTTTGGATGGCTTAATGTGAGTCGCCTAAAGTAATTGAGCTATGAGCATCCCAGACATATCACACATTATCTAATGCATCGGTTCATGAATCTTCTTTTTTTATTCGCGTCTTCTTCTTATGATGAAAATGACTTCAACTTTGATGATTGGTATTTTGTAGCTCAATCCCCAATGAGCTAATGGAATTGATGATTGGTGCAAACAAGAGTGGCGAATAACCACATTTTGTTACAAGTACTTAAAGTGCATGCCACGTAGTACATTTATGCAAGGAGGCAATGTGAATTAATTATTTCTTAAGGCCTTACAAAACTGGCTAAGTATAAAGCATTAAATATTTTGTCACAGAAGTGTGGAAAAGAAGACGACTAACTGTGTGACTTTAGTCGACAGCCTTTTATGATCAAGAACAATGAGACTCAATTCTTCCATTTCAATTCAGAATATTCAGAATAGAATGTGTGTGTGGATATTTAGCAAGGCTGCTGCACATGTGAATATCAAAGGAGTGCATGAAACCATTAGCCATCCGAAGAGAACGCAAACATTTCCTCCATGAGCAACTCCAACAAGGGAAAATGCCTTGATTCCTCACTATTTTATGCACGAAAAAGTGCAGAGAGTCTTTTCATAAATGTCCTCAAGATTCCCTTGTAATTATGTCGCTGAGCGTACGTTGTTTCACACATGGCCAGGAATATCTGGTCATTATTGACCATTTGCATGTATGTGACTGTTTTGGGACACTTCATTACTTTCAGCTCACCTACACATGCACAAAGCAAATAGAAATTTCTGACTTAACGTATTCATTGCTCTGTAATGTTAGAATTCAAGAAGGTTGTGTTCAAGGCTGCCTTCGCTTTCATCAAATAAACCTATTCTATTCTGTAAATCGAGGAAATAAAGCGGTAGCTAGGTTTACATCTTTGAAATCCCTGCAGCGTCTCATATCATCATTTAGAGTCAACCTCCCTCCCTGTTTGGCTACGCAATCCGTCAAATTGTTTCGTGGAATGACACTTGAAAAATGATACTCTTCATTGCCACAAAACATCCTGAAATATCCAACTAGTGGCTGTTTGTGAGGACAATTGAGCGTTGAGCATAATTACCCACACTTCTTGTACAAGTTCCTCTTTCTTTTATCAATTATATGTAAAAATAAATATTACGTGGTAGATTTTCAAGGGATATTTCTGAAGAGGGCAGTACTACAATAATACCCAAGCAATATTTCATGCAACCAGACAAAAAAGCAAATATTAGTTTTTCCAATTACGTGTGAACTGAGAGCGTTTATGTAGAATGTGATTCATCACCTAAAATCATATCTTCTCATCATGAGATTCTTTGAGTCTCTACGAGTGTTGGTCAATGTGTGGGACGCTATTTTTGCGTGAACATCGTCTTCTACTTCCTTTCGTCAACTCTTTTGCTCGTAAATTATTGCTCTTCAATTGTCACTAAATGAATATTCGTAAAAGAAGTGAATATGTAAAAGGAGATGATGCGTGCCAAAAGAAATTACACGTTTGGGTCAAGCCTGTCGGAAAATCATTGATGATTGCATGTGGAAAATGTAAATGTATGCAGATAGACGTTGTCGATGCATTTTTGGAATAAACGACACTGATAGTTCTATACACTCCTACTAATTAAACTGCCAATCATTAAATGCCACACTGAATCTGAAGGATACTTCACGACAGTCTAGTAATCTGTATAATGCAACGGGTGATTGATTTATAATCAGCTAATTTCATAACCTTTTCGAAATTAATTTATTTATCCAAGGTACGTGACGATCCCATACACTCTTCAAGAGTCTTGTTTGTGTATATGTGTGAGGCACAATGCAATATAATCCTCCCGTTAAACTTCATTTTATTATTAAAATACATTTGAATTTGAAAAAGATCAATTGGAACACAGAGCAATATTTCCGTTTCTTCTCACGCGTTTTCACAAATTAGCATGGGACTGAGAGAGCCCAGTAAATTGCTTGAAAATGGTCGTAAACTACAACAATTCATTGGGAATACTTCATGAGGTTTTGACCTTCTAATCATCTATCCACTGGGAAATGACAGTGTCTAATTTATTTTCTCATAAAATACGTACGGTACAGTAATTTAAAATATCTAGGGTTTAGCGTGACGCTCAAGTTAATTTAAGTATCATATGGACATAAAACGATCAACGAGGACATCTTATCTCACGTTAAAAAGTGTGTGTAGATGTGAGATTCTCGTGTTGCATTTCAATGGAGAAATGGACGGAGGACGACGTACACTACGTGATGGTTCACTCGGAGTGAAAGGGTGAAAGGGTAACTGGATTTTTCTTCTGCACGAAAGAAATGAATGGGAGGAGAGGAAGGCTAACGGAAACCGAACATGGGAATTGAATATACATTGTTTAATCCTACTTAATATTTCATGATACCTTTTCAATGAAAATAAATGCAATTCCCTTCATCACGTACCATCTCTCCACTTTAATGCACATGACGAACTTCCAAGATTATCTGCCGGGCGAGCGTGAGATTAAAAATTGGCCTTTATTTTACTCTAATTGTGTAGTTTACTGTAAAAAAACATTTTTCTTCCGTCTATCATCCTTCGTTGTGATTCTAATTGGTCTTCGCTTATTCTTCCTTTTCATGAAAGAGATTTTAAAAGGAAGTGTATAAGCTGCTACTGCATGTTCGTGGAATAAATGTTATGTAATGTGATTTGTCCTTCTGTTTGAAGGAATTTGTGGATTTTGCATTGTATTATTGGGTGTGGATGAAATTAGGAGTCGTGTAAATGTATTTTGACTTTTAAACAAATGTTTCAGGTGTATTTAAAGATTTGAAGCTTTAAAAGGGAAAGTTCAATTCTTTTACACCGGCTGATGATCCACACAGTCAACAGTGTAACGGATTTTATGGGGTTTCTGACTATCTTATACGCATCTCTTCCGGGAACTTGTGAACAACTTTGTTGGTTTGTTCCGTCCAAGAAGTTCCGACTGGTGAGTTGCTATGAAAAGGTCATGAGAAGGTTTACATGTTTCTAGAAGGAATTTTTGATGATTTAATGTAAGTTTCTAGGAAATGTAGGTAACCTTGGTTGGGAAAATTTTTTGAATGCTATTGGCTTATTGGTAGAGAACGAGTTGTGAGGGACGGGTGATCACCGAGACAGAAAAGTGTGACTTGGTGAACGTGAAATGTTGCCTGGGATTTGAGTGATCAGGTCATACGTAAGAAATGACATCACGTAATTAGGCTGGGATGTACGGGACCCTAATGATTGAAACGCTCTGTAGGAGGAAGTAAGGAGAGTGAGAAACGACTAGACTATACTAAGTGCCATTATATACGATAAAATCATGCTGATAAGTGAATTAGGTGGTTAAGGAACCATCAAGAGCACATCACTCCAATTGGAGTATATAACCGTAGTTTGATGATGCATTCGGAAAATTGGATTTCCTTTTGCAGTGAGAGGAATTACGTGACACTTAAAGCATATCAGACATCATCACACGGAGAGTTTAATTGAGAGGCTTGTATCTACAGGATCTTTTGGATTTCTTCGGGATTGATTCTCCTATCCCAAAGATCTGCTGTAGAAAAGATGCTAAGAGTTCATGGAGTTGTTGAAGAAGACTCTTGCACAATATTTGATTACTAGGTGCTCGTACATTACGTAAAGGCCTTTTGTTTTCATATACTCTCCTACACTACGAGGGGAGTTTTTGCAAGAACCACAGAAATTATGTGAGGAATGTAAATGACTTGAGTCTGACTTCTGTGCAAAATTTCTGTGGATGAAAAAACCGGAACTATGAAGACGAAGAAGGAAGCTTTGATTGGGAGAGATATGTATTACAAGGCATTGAATTATTTGATGTACTTTTATGAGTTATTATTTGAGTGTAATTGGTTTTAGGGTTGATGAGGAGCCATCACAGGTCTTACCTAAGGGTGCTTGTATTTATAATTATATAACTGCATTACATACACTCTCGCCTTTCAATGCAAAAGATGCATACACGTCGAATTAAACTCGCAAACAATGCAGAAAAAGTTTGGGGAGAATGCGAACGAACCGTGTAAAAAGCGTGACTACTGCTCAAAAGTTGGTCTATTATTTATAAGAAACTAATTTAACAATCGAAAGAGGCAGACAGGTGCTCTTTATGTGTGATATCCAGCCACGTTTATCTTTTGCTACCTTTTTAGCTCAACTAGGAGTTAGTTGCACCTTGGAATTTCGTAAATGACTCATTATTTCACCTGAGCTGTTATCAGACATTTGATGATAACGCGGTGAGAGTTCTCAGTAAGAGTGTCGTCTCAAGGGATAAGAATGATGATGAGGTATTGAGGGTGCATATCTGTGTGTGTGTTGACGCCACCACAATTTCTCAGCATGTAAGGTTCCGGTGAAAATACCACAATGAATAATGCTGAATTATCGCATCTCCTGAGGATGCATTATGGAGGAATGTGAGATAAAGAATATATCGTTCTTTGGCCTGTGAGTGAACGATAATACTAGAGTACAGAGTATATGCAAATTAATAATTCGGTGCAAGAATGGTTACAGGATATTTGGACACGGTTGGAATGGTTGAGCTCGGGCTCGCTTTTAAATTCACGGGAGCGAGGAGAGGAAAACATTCACAGTTGAGAAGATGCGATTCGTAAATAAAATGGGAAACCCTAAAATGGTTTGAATTGGGTTCCAATGACTTGGTGCTCAGTGATTTCGGAGGTAGAAAAGTTACTAATCACTTTCTTAACGACTGCAGTTGTTGGTTGGAGAGGCTTCCGTGGAGAAGCGTGCATTTACACCAGATGAACTTGATATTTAAGTCCATTGTCTTCATTGTTATCTATTTACACTCGAGTGTAATGAATCTGTGAATGGTAGCGAAGGCCGACTCATCTCTGCAGAATCATCCTCAGTCGAAACAACCAGTTTCGCGTGCCTTTCCTTCAACCAAAATTATCCTGCCGTTTCCGTGTCGTGATAAGACGATACCATGATAATCATTCTCCTCACCTATACACACACACTATATAGCCTGTTGTGAGTTACTCGAAGCCAATAAAACCTCCTGCCATTGACATTGCACTTTAAGTCTCATAACCGTTTTTTCATCCAACTTTCCACCTTTGTGGTGTGCAACTAGCTGGTGGATAGTGTCATAAATCCCAACAATTTGCTACGGTTGGGTTCAAAGTACCTTCGCACTGTTAACCCCTCCATGTCCCCAGAATCTCCCATTTTTACTAATTTTAATAGCCCCTCTGCGAACATCTGTGCTAAGAAATTCATCAGGATTCGATAATGGCACACTAAAATGTTATTACCGTGAGTAGGCAGAGCTGCCTAGCACATGCAACCAGCAAATGCAATTACAATGCAAAAAACCGAACAAGCCCTGAGATGGTTATGACCATCCAGCCACATCTTCATCCTTAATTGAGACGACCATGGGAAATTGGCTGGAAGACATTCGTATGCGTACAGACATACATTTAGGTTGTCCTACATGACGCGCCTTGTGTCCACACACCACCGTTAGAGTGACGAAAACTCCTCAAGGTTGCATGACTTTGATTGACAAGATTTAGAGGTAGGTGAATAACTTTTAGGTCAATCGCAACACAAAGCCTTTTAGCGGAGATAAGCTGATTGATTTCATTAGGTGAGGAAAATGTTTCAAAATATGGGAGTCACTTAGGTGCTTAATGTACTTTTTATATCTTCAGAAACAGTTACGTGTCCAGCTGATGTGGCAATTACAGCTACTTCCACCTACTAAGCCTTTGAACACATTCAAGTTCCGTTCGTAGGTCTTGTCACTCAGCAAAAAAACACATTCAATCCGAAATGCATCTTCACACAAAGACGCGATGAAAGAATTCATATGACCATCCTTCCACGTACTCATATGGGCTTTCATTATCTCCAAAGGATGATTGATGTATTTCAAATGTGCTGACTACGAACTACGCAATCTGAGAGGATGTGAAACAAATTATCAAACCAACTCAGGATTCCTCAACAAAAACAACCCGTTTTACAGCAATCGCCTCACTTGTGATTCAATCACACAAGTCAAATAAATTTTTGACATTTATTATACCCACAGTTGATGATAGATCAATTCCTCAATATGAATAACGGCACTCATTGTACGCCTAGCAATTCAATTACACATTTTCTTTCTGTGGGAGTCTCGTTTCTTCTCGTCCCAACTAAATTCTCACAAATTTTATTTATTCAATTACCCAAGAAGACCCAATACTTCAATACAAATCACCCTTAAATTCTTCTTCTCCTCCAATCCCACTAACTGCCAAAACTGACTGCCTCTATTCTACACACATCAAAAGATATTTTTCTTCTTACAAGTTCATTCAATTTGGCAAAAACATGTCAAGCAGTCACATTCAATGATCCAATCACAAATGAGTTCTTTTCACAAATGAACGGACTCATCGTTGTGTTTACCGAGGTCCAATTTTTGTGCATATTTTGTGGAAAATGTCCAATTAATGAGATTAAAAGGTGAGAATTTTTTATTATTTTTCAACTGTACACAGTAAAGAATGCAGGAATGGCCTGAAAAGCTTAAACAAACAAAATGTTAAAGAAAGAGTGAGCTAAGCGAAGGGTGAAGAATAAAGAGACATTGTACAGTTGAGAGAGACTGCATGTAATTTATAAGTTGGTTATCCGTGTAAAAATGGTTATGAAAAAATGTGAAAAGAACAGTAAAGATAGCCAAACTGGCTGGAATGGTTGTGAAGGTGAAGGCTGAGAGATGAAACCTGAGCTACATCATCTTCTGGTGGGAGAACAATAGTGTGAGTGATGTGATTGTTGATGCAGTTGGCGAGAAAATATACCGTTGTCTACTTGTCTTTTCTACAATGAATGACGGAAGTGAGCATGAGAAAGTTCAATTTACTTGCTTTTACCACGGCCAATAGACCACTGACTTGTTTTGTGAGTCTTACTTAACACTCACGGTACTCCCATCCACTTTATGAAAGTAATCAAAGGTGATTTAATTGGGTCGTGGACGGATAAAAAATCTTGTGTTTGACAAACTCACCTTCATCATCACTGAGGGATAATCTATGCAGATCAGTTGTTCGTATATATTCTTAGATGAGCCGTATAATTGGCTCCTGCATTTCGTACTATCGACAAATCCACATTCCAATCTACTTTGCCAACCTGTCTCGTAGATATTTCACAGACTTCTAAATAAAAATTTAACTGTCGAGTCTACTTCTTTGCCTGACTCCTAACACATATATCTATATTGAATGTATCTGGTCGTGTGGTAGTCCCACAGGTTCCCTAATGTAACACAAAAGTATATATATTATTATAGCGTGTACACATTTAATTTAGGGGGAAGGAATAGATGACCTTTGTGAAACGGTTAGGCGATGTCATAGGCACACTAATCTCTCGATTTTTACTCAATTACGTAACATCACATTTTCCTATTACTTCCCTTCTTGTGCACCCGCTGCTGGGAGTATAACAGGGTTTGTCATTGCAATTCTCACTTAATGAGCTCAACATTCCTGCGTCTTTCTTTTCGGGGTAAAGCTTAAACACGTATGGGAGAGAACTTGTTGATTTTTTCCGAGATGAGGTATGCAAATGAATAAGATGACTATAAAGATCGAGTAGTGGATAATATTGGAGAAGGGCAACGTGAGACTTTTGAGGAAACAGGTGGATGGAGAAGGAAGTGTGTGTGATCCTTGTATTAATTGCGTATTATTGGTAGGAATTAAAGTGGTGATCAATCAAAAAGAGCCTTCCTGGGATTGGCACGTGAAGAGGAGTTTTCTTCCCAAAACGCTTCATGGAAGACGATGGAATGGATGATAGTAGTAGTTTTACATAATGGGGGAAAGAAGTGATTTGAGAATCAGAGGTGTATCTTTAGGGAAGAATGGCGAGGTCGGCGTGAATGGGATGTATGTGTGGATGGCTCTGACATTGGCACCTACAGAGGCTGCAAAGACTCTGCTGCAAATGAGAAGATGGGCTTAATGCAGAAAAGATCCAAGAGCTCTATGCTGTTTAAGCACCTCTGAGGAGGACGGGTAGTTGTTGTGGCATCCACCCCCGGTAACTCATCTTATTTCTCTGTGCAAAAATTTTTCGAGCTTGATTGTGGAATTGACTTAAGGCAACCCTCAACTGGTAAGACTTCCTTCATTTGTCTATTCGGAGTGCTCAAGATCCCACGAACTTTACTTCAGCTCCTCATAAGCCAGTCTATATGCCACTACTTATAGATTGAAGACTCGCGATCAAAAACCATTGTCCACTTGGGTCGCTTGCTCAATTCTGGTCGACCAGTCTCACAGTGACCATCACTGCTTCAGTATCGCTGAGGAACCTTGACCTGTCACTCCTCCAGCTTTCTCGTGAACACATTCTCTTGGGACACATTTAGTGAACTTAATTGTATTGAGGATCGCACCAAAAAGTATCCAGCAGTTGCATGTTCCAATGCATTCATTAATTAGTGGAATTCTCAGAAGTGACCATGCGATAAACTTTCAAGTGAAGTGAAACATTTGCGGATATTTGGACTCGGTAGTAGTCGATGTAGTTTACTATTCTTGAGTTCCTACGGATTGGCCAAAGAAAACTGAGATCCTGAGCTCGGAACTCGACCAAGTTGACATTTTCCCCAAGCTGGGACCTCTTGTAAGTGAAATCATACCGGCCTACAAATTGCTAGTCTCAACCTTCCTCCTAAACCACTACCACCACACAACTACGACGCCTTCCTTCATTGATTCTTCTTCCCCATTAATCTCAAAGCAATAATCATTAAAATCCATTGATCAAACACACGACACTTTCAACCCATCTCCGGGACATACACAAACGCATTTGTTTTTATACAGAATTATATACTCATCAGTAATAATGCCATCGTGTCTCATTTTCCTACAAGCAGTTTTTGTTTCTCTCGTGACTATACACACTTTTTTGATTCCCAACAAACAAAAACTATCTCACGCTGCGGTCCCCTCGTAAATCTTAAAAGCCAAGTTCCAAGTTCTTTAAAATACTCCGAGTCCATAAAGTTGTCTAGTCATAATTATCCTGTAGGCAAATATTTTGATTGCTAAATTAAAAGCTCAATTAGCACCTCTCTCCGTCAATCGTAATAAGAGATGCATGTAAAAGTCCAATGGTGCAATTAAGTTTATTCCATATTAGTATTTGTACTATTTGCCTGTCAGAGTTCACCTGCTTGATCCATCATAAGAAATGAGACTACAAGTTCTTATGTACATTTGTTGAAAAACACACTGCTGAAGGTTGCAAAGAGAGGGAATGGTTGTGTATAGTAAATAGATGATAGTAAATGAAACACTTGTGTAGCCAAGAAACTGCATTTGATTATGAGCTTAACATAAATCTGCCATGACTTTGGTATCAAAGAAGCCTCTTACTTTCAAGTTTTGATGGACTGCACTCGACTCTCTAAGTATGAGACGAGTAACGTAGGTCAAAGAATAAAAGTGCAGCATGTATTGAATAAGAATATTTTTGCATTGACTAATAAAAAGTCTTCAATGCAGTAGGGTTGTTGTTGTGATGCATTGTGGACAGTGTGATAGTGTCTGCTATTGGGCTTTTGAACGAAAGGTCGATCGTTTTAGGTTAATTTTATTCCTACGTATCTGCAGGTAGGGGTTCCCATTCATGTCTTGCAATTAGACGAAAGGCTATTGGGCAGCGAATAACTCATCCATGCGGTCACCACTACTACAGGGTGCAGGTCCTCCGAGACTTAGAAGGCACAGTGTAAATCCTGCTAACCTTAAGAATGTGTTGATTAGGAGGTCAAGGAAACTGACGCCAGTTCATCCTTCCTGGGAAGTTGTTTCACTCATTCGCTTATATGCAGATTTTCAATTTTTTGATTACTCTAGGTATATTCTCATTACACATTAGTCTGCAGACTCATCTAACCAGTTGGTTTCCAGTGACTAGGAGGGGCTCTATTTAATTTTCTTGCTTTACACTACCTTTAGGCTCTCTCATGGAAGACATCCGCGATTTCTCCTATCTTGACAGAATCTGCTTTTTCTATCTCTAGGCAAAATCATATAACTTTGCAAGAAAGCTCATCATTAATCCACGCAAAAGCTTATCAAGATTACATGAAATTTCGACAGGGCCTTGCCGCTCTCTATTCTAAACTATCCGTAGAAAAAGTGAGACACGCTAATGTGATAAAGACGTAGGCAGAAATACTAGACGTATGCGTCACACTGTCCAGCAGGACGCGATACAACAACCTACCTATCCACCTATACCTTGTTCGATTGCATATTTGCTTGCAAACACTTTTTTTAGTTCGTGTTTGAGACTTGAGACCTCAGAAAAAAATGTTTAGGGAGGTACCATGAGACAAGAGAGTTTAATAAAGCATAAGATATTGTGACATTCCGATGCTAAACAAAATTACTTTTTTTGCTTCTACTCACAACCTTAATTAGCCGAGGATGAAATGTTACCCTTGTCAGGGAATTATAAGTATGGAGTCTAACACTTTTGGGTGTCCAAAATAATACATAGTGCAGTCCGAAATATATCTTTATGAATCTAGGTGTATACTTGGAATTCGCAATTTTTAGAAAATTTAATACTTTATTACATAAATAATTCAATGTAACTTGAAAATACTCAACCACTGCGCGTGAAGAACGTGGGACGAGAATTCTTTAGTTTAATTTTAGTAAGTAACCTTGTACTCCAAATTTAAGGAATCGCAGTAATTATTGTTTTTGAAATCCTTAAATTTACTTATGATGGATGGGCACACTTGGCATTTAACATTTTCCTCAAAAATGTTGCACAGATTTAAGTGATGACAGAAAAACACCTGACTTTAAATAGCCAATGTATCGCTATTTCACACAGTTTCATTCCAAATACGTGAGGATTTAATGCCTGGAAAACTGATGCATATCTGCTTAACCTAGAAAATATCGTATATATTAGCATTATGGATGCATAAAACTCATCGTAATTATGTAATAAATGTCATACAATATAATTTATAACATTAGGGAACAAGAACAATATATAAGTACAGGTTGTCTATAAATAAGTGCATAACGGCAGGCGTCTGTAGGATATATGCATACTGTGGGGATGATTAGGGATATAGAGAAGAATATTAAGTAATTAATAGTGTGATGTTTTAATTCCATAGTAGGGCAGACTTGTTACGCCGTGACAGTAATAAAGTGAACAAACCAAAATAGACTTTTAAGTGTAGGGATGAGATGAGTTTATATAAAGTGTAGGGAGGAAGCTCTTCCAATTCACTTTGCGTTGTGTATGCAAACGAATTTGTTTCGCAAAAAATTGTACAATTAATCCACTGGTCCATGCTAATGAGACTAAGGAATTCTCTGTCTTTTTTGTGTGTTTTTGTGGGATGATTTACCTGCGCATAAAAGACATGCATAAGCTATTACAAGCTGGCCATGGGTATGTTACGTGATATAATGTGAAATAAGAAATTCGATAGTGAGAAAAGCAACAGGTTTTATTTAACAAGTTTTATTTCATTAGTTCGCATATAGTTATGTACGAGACAAGGGATGAATTTAATTAGGAATGCATCAAAATGAGGGAAGATATTCGTCAGACTGAAATGGTGCCAATCGCCAATTACTACGAGTTCTGATTGCATTTCCTCATTTTCATACACGACGACCTTTGGAAGTAAAATAAAGCATCTTCACTCGTTCTCGTCCGTATAATCAGCATAATTGATCGTAATCGAAGCATTAATTAGCCATGAAGCAAAAAGTCATTTATGAGTCATTGATTAATCTCATGTTCCAGCTGCTTTTTTGAATGTTTCATCAACCACAAATCATTTATTGGGTATAAAAGGGCGTCACCATAAGCAGAAGCCATATTATTCACCGAGAGCCAGTTTACCTTAGTTATTATTTCTTTGTGTGCAATTATAGTTGTTAATTTGGTGTTCTCAGCATCCCTAATTGTTCCATGGTTAAAGACTACAGGGGGTAATTGGAGTCTGTGTGCTGCTGCAAAAAGGTCTAGAAGTCTAAATTATTGCCAATGAATAATCTGAGAGATTGCAAGTAAATTCTCTGGAAGTGATAGTCAAGGGAAACGTGTGTGCAATGCTAGAGATGAAATCAGAAGCTGAGGAGAGGTTTTGGTAGGTAGAGGTTGATAATATTTATTGTGCTTGGGTTTATTATTAAGAAGAGAACAGAAGTAACGGTTGCACTCATGAAAAGAAGCCTTTCACTCCTGTGATCGGGTTGATGATAAGTTGAGGAAGATGATGCAATTTTTTTGCTCCATATGAAGCAGGTCATCATCGTAGCTGATCATCATCTTCCTCATGTTATAATCTTCCTCTGGTGCTTCGGCAATCCTCTGGAAATCGTTCTTAATGGTAATGATGGTCAGTCAAACATTACGTTCGAGTATAATGACAATCTCTAGGATTTCACACGGTACGAACCATAGGTTCGTTGAACTAGTGGTGCCAACAGGAGTTTTTCCGATAACAACAAAAAATGAGCCGGAAGATTGCTTTATTATATATAAACCTTGCGAAGGCCTTCAAACCAGTTTCATCTGTAAAAAATCACTCAATTATAATTATTTCCTTTTGTTTTGTTGGTTCTCCTTCTGATCTCTGGATTAAGTCTTGGGTTAAACATAATCAGCAATTGTTCATAAATGATCACACTACATACATCATGTGTACGTATGATTATTAAAATTAAAAGTTACAATAAGCAGATGTCCAGAAACTCAATTACCTGCACTTCATATATCATCATTGAATGAAACAATTCACGCGCAATACGAAAAAGTATCAAAAAATCTGCGAATTCATTTAATACTTCAGCAGGTTCACTTTCGGATAGACTCCTCTTATTCTGACTTCTGACTGAACTGTTCAAGTTTACTGGGCTATAAAAGCTGGTAAAGTAAGCTGGTTTTCTTAATTAGAAAATCCTTGCTCTCAGATGTAACCGATTGTTTCTTGCAAGGTTTAAACTCTTGTAATTTGAGGATTTTCTTGTTTCAGTACATACATACACCGTGTATACACTGCTAATTAGACTTTTGACTTGAAACGAATGAGTATTATAATATAGTTTGGATAGTATTTGCACATTTATACGTGTAAAGGTATTCAACTTGTGTATACTTTTCTTGTGTACTTTTGTAAGGATAAATCTCATTTCCCACAAAGTCTCATCTTAAGTGGGTGTAAGTATGAGAAAAGAAAGGATGATATGACATTTTCTGCTATTGTGTTGTGTGAGATACATTTACTAACTACTTTAGACTACTACTTTCACTCACTCGTAATATAGTGAGTTTGTAATTCTCTCTGGAATGGTTTTTTGGTCTTCACTCTTGTTACCTCTTGTTCGGTCTTGGATGGAATGGTTTTTTGTAATTTTTTCTCGAAGCAACTCGCAGGACTTCACAATGATTTATTATAAGACACAATTACAAAAGGGACTATAACAGCAAAGATGTTTTTTGTATGAAAGGATCAGTTCAATGATTGCAATAAAGTTTATGTCAGGAATTCGCTGGCGTTATTTTTGCTCATTGAAACGCTTGAGGAAGAACGGGATATTTCAATCAGGGTAATTCACGTAGGAAATATATTACTTTAATCAGTTCTTGAGAGGTGATACAAGAGGGAATTTGAATGGAGGAGAGGTGTAAGAGTTATAGAGAAGTCGTGACAGTTCGACGATCTCATTTAGACGGGTATTGTGGAGACCAATAGAAACTTATTTGGCAAAGATTTGAAGGTATTATGGGACTCTTTGAAAGGACTTTGGAAATGAATATTATAAAGATTACGTGTGAGTGTGTCTGGGACTTGTCTGGCTAAAAAGGAACGTTTGGATGAGTGACTTATGATAGGACGAAAAATATGGTAATGACATTGAAACTAGAAGAAATGCATGCTGGGTCAATAGAATAGAACTCTGAGACTTGTGTGTCTTGGAAATTAATGCTTTTTCTCTTTGTTAAGCACTATTCATACCACAATCCCCCATAAAAGTCATCCATTCTAATGATTTCTTTTATCGAGAAAACCGTTGCTCCTTGCAACACCGACTTAGACAGACTGGTCCACTCTCCGAAGAGGGATTTCCGTGTTTCAAAGACTGATCACTGAAAGGAGAAATATGAATTCAGTTATTTCTTGCTGTGTGTGTCTATGTGTGTGTATGTGTGTGGATGAGAGTTTTGCGAAGGAAGAGATATATGCGTGTATGCTGTCGTCTTATGCACTAACAATTCAAATAATAACATGTAATTTTTCTAGTTCTGGTTCTGTATGCAAGTTCAATGACTGTGCTAACTAGCACCGTGTTAGTGAGGAATGTAACTTAGAATGTCCATTATACACATCTTCACGAAAAATCCCTGTTATATAATGTGATTCTGTGAAATCTATACCACCACATCTGCAAAACAACCTGATGCGATTCTTTAAAGACAATTAGATAGACCCTCTGGGTTTTTTTGTTCGAGGGAGATGTGTGACTTTGTTCTGGGCAATTACTCGACGCGTAATATTTCATGGTACGTGTGGAAGAATGTGGAGAAAGTGGATGTAAAGTTGTTCCTCGATTGCCTCATTTTAAGTTTCGATTATTTCTCAAGGCCATTTAACAGTTATTAGTTCACCGAGAAGGTGGATTTGTGATTGACTTCTCACGTATAAGAGATATGTGCATCAACTGGATCAGAGAGTCATCATGTCGCCACTCATTGTCCTTCAATTGCATGATTCGTCTAACCGTACAGTTGAGAAGCATAATTACCGTCTTGTAATAGGGAAACATCAGTGGTCATTATACCAACCGGTTACAGCACAGGAGATTAATTTTAAGCAATCAAAAGGTTTGCAGAGATGATACACGCTACTACAGAGTACTTGATGAATGAGTACCGTGAGATCAGTCTCCTCTAAGTCGCCTCTCTTTCTCTGAACTTGTCAATGACTTGACAACAATAACCTGGTTTGATCTGTCAACATTCCTCAGATGATAATTTGCGGAGATCCTTTATTATCAAAAGGATCATCAGACTCACATGCTAAATGGGAGTGCAAAAACTCAGGCCGGTTGGATAAAACGGTAAAATGGTCCTTCTTCTTAACACACCGAGGTTTATTTGCAAGAAGTTGATTACTTCTGACACTAAAGATAAAAGAAGTAGGGAAGGTTCAGGTTTCATCAGTGATTAACTGGCCCTTCGTCATAAAAGCTGACAAGTTGTGTGGTGGTAGACTCATGTCCACGTCCACCTCTAAGCGAGTTTAAAGCCCATCAACAAGTACTTCATTGTGCATTCATATTTAAATTTCCTATTCATCACATCCTTTTGTGTTGCATTACAGGACTCGGAGCTGGAGATCAACACACAGTCAAGACAAAATGAAGAATATACCCGACCCGCAGACAATATTTACCTATCTAATACCGTTCTTAGTGTTCAGCAGCTTACTTGTTGACCGGAGTCAATGTGGTAATTACTTCATGCTTTTTTCACTCATTTATTCTTTTTTATAGCCTTTTTATTATGAGGACTCCCCAGCCTGTCTCATTAACTTCTTTGATTCCTCTTTATCACTACCATTCTCTCGAATCTTTGCGTCTTCATTTCGTCTGACGCTGCACTTTTATCCTACACAATGCATCCGAACACTTGACGTGTGAGTGTCTCACCCACCCTCAAGATCATACGCTGAATTATCGAAACTGTAAATCCTCTCATCTCTTCAACCGTCCATTCAAATGCAAAAATGTCTGGCCAGAACCGTTGGCACACACAGGAGATGCATGGCCATTATATAATGACGCTTTTGAATCAGATTGACAACCAATTCACACAAAGCACTCGACGCAATTTGCATGAGATCCTATTTGACGTTTAATTCTCTAAACTGATGGTGTGAGTGTTGATGAGCCCATGAAATTAATTGGAATGAAAGGTTCTCAGTTCCACTGACGTAATCATCCATTTCTAATGACTAAATTAAGTAATTGCAATTAAGCACACGTAAATGACAAATTCCAATCGAAAGATGCGCGAGTCATAAAAATTCGCAGAATGGAGATTGTGGGTCAGGTAATAAGGAGTGTCCTCTTCTGTTACGACAAGGCTGCATTTGCATGTGCAAACATTCAGCGTACAACATGACTAACACACTTCACCAGTAGTAGCGAGTAGTGTGATGATATATTTACAGAATCTTCAGGTTGAGGGTTGAGACTCTTGAGACATTCTGTACCTGCAGCAGTTGCACTCACTTAAGCTGATAATTGATAGTGGTGAGGTGTCCTGCTGACGGCAGGTTAGTTACTTGGGACACCAGTATAAATTAAGTAGGGACAGGCCTCTCGTGAATTGATGATCCTCCTTAAATTGCATTAACTCACTTGAAATCATTGAAATTTAGAAACAAGTAGCTCTGTAAAGATATTGTCAAATGCATTTTTGGGAAATGTGCCACGTCCAAGAATTCATCAAGAATCCTCACGAAGATTGAATTATTACCTCATTAGGTTTTTATCGACCTTTTCACTACTATTTTTACAATAATTGATAGTTGGAATGAAGTTGATCTGCAATAAAGTTAATGTGGGCATTTAGAAGATGATTTCAAGTTGCACACGTTAATTGCAAATTTGGGATTGGCTATGAGTATGCGATGAGCAAGTAAATATTTCTGCATTCTTATCAGTAACACGTTTGGAAATCTTGTAATTTAATAACCTCTTGTGATCTTTAACAATAAAGATGATAGTAATCTTAGCGTCGATTTTTATACAGAGACGTTCATCGGCCTGACTTTACTGAAGAAAATAACAAGTCACAATACATAGTAGTCATGATCCAATCCATTATCGTTAAAATTATAAATGGAATGTTTATTCATTGCCTCAAGATGAGCAAGCAGAGAAGGAGAATAGGTTTAGGATAAAAATGACGATCTTAGAAACAATCGAAACCTATGTGGAAATGCAGATATGTTGAAGATTACATCGGATGAGGATTAAAAAATGAATACTTTGTACCAAACTACTGAAAGTCTCTTAGTTGTTTGTGAATATCGGGTGAAAAATCTAGCAAAAAATGGGAAGATAGTTAAATAGCGATAATAAATCGATCGTAAACAATATCAAAAAGGATTAAGCCAATAAAGTTTGAGGGCAATGACTATAATGTGTACAAGTAAAAAGTAAAAACGGAATGTTGAACATGAGAAATATTGCAGACCTACCCTACAGGAAAATGGTTGTCATTCTTGTCATTCGGTGATAAGCTCAGGTTTGGGTATGTGGAAGGTTAATCAATGTATTCATCTGAGATCAGAGTTCATTAGAAATTAAATTCTCTTGTGGCATTAAATCAAGGATAAGCCTCAATGCTTAGTGAGTGTAGAAAAAACTAGATTTTCAAGGAAGAATGTGGTAGAGAAGTAACTTTTACGGGAGACACCGTGAGTAATGGTATATTGTGAGTATTCACCATTTCACAACAATTGTTCGTTGATGACTAATGAAGCAATTTATGTGATGAGACAATAAGCGTTATTTTTATTGGGTTTTTACTATCCCGATTTCTTATATGATCTTTTTAAACGTTGGGATTTTATATGAAAGAAGATTAGAGAGAACAAGAATCCCACGGATATACTTACAATTAGATATACTTAGCCAAGGTAGTTAATTGTCTTTTAAAGTGACTGCCGAGAAATAACATTCAACATTGTCCTTTAACTGTCCATCACGCGGGGCCACACGCCAGGGAACGGGGAATTACACAATAAAACCAGATAATATTTGCATCATTGCATTCTCATAAATCGAAGAAATACTTAAATGTCTGCTTACACAAAGTCAAATGAGGAAGACACATCTTCTCCTTGGGTCATCGTTCATTTGAAGACGTGTTTTGTCAAAAGTTAAAAAATACTTAGGAATGCTGCACTCTACAGTAATTGCGTAAAAAAGAAAGAATAATGAGTTCTGATGCACTAAGCTTCTTCGTATCGCACTACATTTGTAAAAATTGGATATTTTGACATGTGCAATCTTCTCTTGGCCTCAGATCATCTCGTATTTAAAGTACGGTTGGTGGCATGATGTGTATTGAATTTATGTATCTACCTGGCAGATCTTTGCCAACAATTAAGTTTACAAAAAGTGGTGTAGTTCAGTTGAGAGAGTAATGTGGGAGCAAAGAAGGAGGATGTGTCCAAACTATAAGAACCTAATCTTATGCTAATTTATTATCTGGTAAACATGAGATTTTTTAGTTATTCCGTGCAGTTTTGGGGCTGATTGATCTCAAGTGACTTTCCTGTATACGACTTCTTGTGTACAACACGGGAAGTTCGTTGACTCTCTACAAAGAACAATATCCATCCATCACTTGTAATGACGAAGGTAGTAAAAAGGTAGCCGATGGTCATGAGAGAATCGCAATCCAATGGCCTTGCCGCTGGACAAGTTTGTTTTTTACCGATTCCCATCTCTACACAAGACACCCCAGGAAGGCAGAGAGATAGTTTTGGCACTTTAACAGTTTGGTGGAAGGGAGTGAGTGTTCATACGCTTTTGAATCATGTCTTCCTTGAATATCTGCTCTAATTACAGGGCCAGGAGTCTACATTATGTTGTTTTCATGCGAAAGGAGTTATTAATGACCTCTAGAAACATAACGTGTATGTGCATTATGTAATCTCTCAGTCATGCAATGGGGATGCCTAATGTGTGTGTATATCTCCATTTATGATGTAAGCAATCAAAGAACATGTTAGTAAATCCCACCAGGTATTTTGCCAAATACGGAGATTAATTTCCAATGCACGCTACTTGAACATTCCTAAACTACACTTAATCATTTTTATTAAGATGCTAGGACAAGGTTACTTTCGTAAGTTGTAAGACTTGTAGAAGTCCACACACACTGGAGCCAACTTTTGTGGCATTTCATGAAAGACATTTTTTTAAGTAATTACGGTGTTTGTTGAAAAGTCTTTGTAATTTGTAATTCATCCGTCTTTGTAGCCATTTCATTAAGAGAGAGTTTAGTGTACTCTCATTTCCTCGAAGTCCCCGTGGAATCCAAGATTTTACATTTGTACATTTTGTAGACATTGTCTTTCTGGGTGTATTTAGCTCATCAAGGTTTTCCTTTTTCATGATTACTTGTGAAGAGATGTTCATGTGTGTCTTGTGTGTGTGTGTACGTTTTAATGACTACAATTTGTAGGGATGATGATGAGGACAATTTATTGAATACAAATCGCTCTGCACACTGAGGTTACCTGAATTAAATGCAAATACGGTGGTACACAATTTACTGACTCATTTTAGTCATCAATGGAATGTGTACGATTTCATGTAGAGGAAAAGCTTAGAGGAACTTTTAGCTTATCTCCATTATAAAATTGTACTCAAAGGATGGTGGTCGTAATTACTTTTGCGCGCAGTGGAGTTGCACATCCGCTCTTTGAGGAGTGTATGTGGGATGTTATGTAGTAATGTATTATGTAAGGCTGGCTCACAACTCTTCTATCCTCAGATTTACAATTAGTCTAGATGCTAAAAGTTTAGTTCATTTATCTCAGCTTCATCTTTCCCCAGTTTAAACTTCAACTTGACTTTGGGTACCTTCATTTTCTAAACAAACTCAAGGTCGAATAAAGCTGATTGCTTAACATCATCTTCCTTTTATTTTGTATTATTAACTCCTGTGCGATTTGTGTAATCGCACCAAATGTTTTGAAGATAATAGATTTGCAAAGATCTTGGTAGAGAGTGAACAGAAAACAAAAGGATGAGGAGAGATAGATTCTGAGACCGTGACTATCTGCAACTACTACTGCATTATGCTTCTGTGATAGTATTAATAGCATTACATCATCCCTCAGATCATCTTCCCACCAGAACATGTTTCCAGTCTCAAATACCTCTTAAGACTTAACACAGGAAATGAGTGTTGTTTCCTCTTTCTCTCATTCCCTCAGATTCCTTTGTTCAATCTGCACTTTGCATTGTTTCTCTCTGATGATGCATTTCTGCAAAACTCGCAATTACCATTTTTATATTGAATGGAGTCTTCAATTAGTTCTTTCACACACTCGAGGATAACTGTAGTCAATGTGTAATTAAAGGTATACGACTTGTCACTCTGTATGAAGTATATAAAGTGACCTGGGTCAACTTTATACACAAGAGGGGACATGTAATAATAATATGTGCAGTTAAAGAGCACGGGGTTACCCATATATAAGTCATATCAAGTCTCTTAATATATTTTATGCACTTTGGCTCCGCGTGTAAACCAACACCGATTATGACATGCACATTACATGCAATTTTATTCTAACGGAGTTGTGTGGAGAGAATAAGGCAATTTAAAAATAGGAAATGGAAGTAAATAAATAATGATTTATTAAAGTGTTAGATGACGAGGGTAACAGGTTGACAGTTAGGATTCCTCAGAGTAATGAGGGCACCGTTAAAAGACTCTCCGTGACTGGTCACTCTGTTCGCGTTCCATTGAACACCTTTACTTTAAGATAGTTTCAGTTTCAGAGAAAAGTCATGAGAGAGAAAAGATTTCACACGGCTTACATCCGAAAGACTTTATTGTGTGCAGGATTTGCATTTTACACGGAGGATGCATCTTCATGCAACTATTAGGTGGAGAGATGCATTTGTAGGTGCAGAAGATTGGGTATGTGAATTTGATAAGCAATTAGGTTGGTGTGGATGTTACGATGCATACGTTCGAGTGGAATGTGTGGGGTTCGGAGGAATTAAGATTTCTTGTTCTGAGATCTCTAATGATGGATGGAGGTGGGGGATGATTTAGAGGGAGGAATGTGATTCGCACTTAAGAAGTCATAATGAGAGAAGAACCCGTCGGAGATTTAGGAGGGGATTAATGTTACATAATATGTATTATTGTGGAAGGAAGGAAACATAATTTGAAGACAGACATCGAGGTTGATGCTTTTGTTTGAGGTCCTTGCTTTGCTTTTGGCTGAACTAATGGGAAGCCTTCCCTTAGTGGAATAAGATCTCAGCTGATGGCTTCTGTATTCTCGTATGGGTAGCTGACCGTTGTCGGACATTCTTTGGTGGTGATGAGGGTGTCTATGAGGAAACGTCTCGGCCATTGAATCCCCGTATTTCAAAAGAACGCATCTCTCCCCTTCTTCCTTCCTGTTTTCCTAATGAATAGCTTCAAGCTGAATTCCTCTCATCCTCATTAAACCTCTAGCCAGCCTACTACTCTGCTTAAGTCTGCTTCCTTCCAAAACCTCTCTCGCCGTTACTTGTTTTGTTCGCAAGTTCAATATTGCATAACATCTCACACCGCCACACACTATTGTCTAAATCATAATTATCATCAAGATCAGCCTAAGCTTTCATTCATCTTTGTAAAAATATGATTCATGATACTCCTCATCATCGCTTTGTTTCCAATCTCCCAAGAACCTCTCACCTCTCTCGAAGATATCAATCAATCATTTACTTTTTTCTTGCAGCGCCGGCCGTGGAAGGCGATGATGTAGATGGTAAGTCCTCGACCTTCTCAGTTCATCACCCTCAGGAATTAAGTCCGATTCCGATCGAAATAGACGCAGATTCTGCAAAAAAAACCCATTGACAAGTTTAACCAGCCGAGAATTTCTGCAAATGGATGTTCATGCGATGATTGTTTGGTCTTTTGCAGGAGGATGCTATTACATGTTTAATCATTACGGAGAAGGAGATAGAATTCTAACTAATGAACCATGTCTCAACTGTACGTGCCACAACTCCATGCTAATGTGCTACCTCAGGGTTTGTCCATTCACAAAGCCCATCGGTCAAGACTGCACTGTCGAGAAGAAACCTGATCAGTGTTGTCCAGTCATTAGTTGTCCGCAAGGTAACTTATTGCCCCCTAATCAACATGCATTCATCATACTCCTCTGTGGACTATTTGTCACTTTCGAGGTGCACCTACGGGCAGTAATTACGTATCCGAACAAACCGTTCCTAACTCCGAATTAGCCACGGTTTCCTCGCATTTGTTGCTCAGTTTACACACAACAACTAACGGAATCTTTTACGACTATTTTATTTGTATTGAACTTGTAGCATTTTTACTCTGGCGGAATACGCTCTGCACGTTATTTATAGAGATTCAGGGTGGGATCCTAATATTTCCTCAACATCTTTAATCCACGGGAATTAGGTGGTTGCAATAAACTATCACAGAGACGTACTAAATTTTCGGGTTTCCTCATCCCGAAAACTATCAAAATATTAATATTTCCGTCACTGCTTCCTCTAGGATGTTAAGTAGAATTTTATGAGTATAAACGGGGGAGCAAACAGATTAGAAATGTATTGATCTTTGATCTCTCAAGATGAACTTATAATAAGTAACACGGGATTTGGCACGTATGAAAAGGGAAGAGCAATTTGCTCTTAAGCAACTCTAAGCGAGATGGTTGCACCAGTAATACCGTTTGAATTAAGTCGTTCCATTAAGTGGTTCATTGATGAAAAAGCACGGAACTAAGGAAAAGACTGCAGGAAGTAGAAGTGTTCTTGTTGAGCTGGCAGTTACGCGAGCACATTTTCTTTGGAATGTTACATACGATGAAGATGTGACAAACAATTTGTTCCATGAAATTTGCAGTGCCTGTATCGCTGGTCACACCAAGCACTCTCACATCCACGACAATGTCGACCACTAGTCTGGCCTCTGTAACGGAATCCACAGAGTTGGCTCCGTATGAACGTGGGTGTGAAATCGAAGGGAAGTACTACACCGATGGAGCTCAAATTATCGGAGACCCGTCCAAACCATGCGAGCTTTGCTACTGTATTCGAAACAAAACAGCGTGTGTTATGCAAGAATGCATTTTGCATGTCGAAGGATGTGAGCCTGTTTTTCAACCAGGAGTTTGCTGTCCTGTCAGATACCAGTGTGATTATCCTCCTCAAATTACTGATCAGTCGACTGTCGCCGGATTGATTACCACTACTATTAGCTCCCTTTTCTCCCCGGCTACACTTTCAGGAAGTTGTGTGATGGGTGGTAGGACTTATGCTGATGGATCACAGATTCCCGGAGCTGGACCTGAACCTTCCCCATGTGAACATTGCTATTGTATGCGAGGAGAGGTAACTATAAATCATTTCAGATTTCATCGGATTAACATTAACAAGTCAGACGTAAAGTAACCATTATTATGTGTTTAATTATCTTGAAGATTGTTTGTGCCGTCCAAGAATGTGGAGCTCCTTTGGAAAATGAAGGTGCTAACTGTACAGCTATTCCACCAGGCCCTGGACTCTGCTGTCCTGAGAAATACACTTGTGGTAAGCCAACGACGAGTTTGCATATTACGAGAATTAGAAGTTAATCAGCTTAAGCTAATAAATTAACCTTTCATGACTCTGTTAGAATCGGATAAGGATATCTTGAGTGACGATTACATGACAACTATTTTGCCTCCATCCGTTGCTGAGGCAATTGAACCTGAGACTGAGAAATTTCCTCTTGGAGATGACAAGGAAGACAGTAAAACCGTGTCCCCCTCAGATTCTATGATTTCTGGAGATGTTCCCAGTCAATCTACAGTTCCTCCAACTGACGAACAAGGAGATAATAATGCTCAAAGCTCTACCGAAACTGGTCAATCCTCGACAACTCGATCACCATTAGAAGGAACAGACATTCTCGTGGGAGATCACAATAACACGAGTGAAATGGAAATCCACAACTTGGAGAAGGAGAGACCAATTATCCTCACCCCTGTAGAGTCGACGGGAGATGACAAAGTTGGTACTGGGGCTTCTGAACATCCGAGCGTTGAAGGAATCAAGAATTCTCAACTTGCCCCTGAAGACGAAACGCCCAAGTCAACGGAGAATTCTCTACTCGATCATCAAGCAGTTACCACGTCCACAGCTTCTGGATCTGAAGGTGTGACCACACAATCGTCCAAATTGACTGATGAGCAGAGTTCTGACTCTAGCAGTGGTAATGTCGACGATCAGGGACAACATGATGACTCCAGCAGCAGTAATACTGTAGACAATGTGACGTCCGAGAGAGTTCCTGATGTCACTGAATCCAGTGCCTCTGCAGAATTACCAACTGAGAAATTATTTGGAAGCTCAACTGAAAATTCTATTATTGATTCGGATGCCACAACGACTTCTTCACAGTCTGTTTCTGTTTCTGATGAGAGCGTGGCCAATGACTCTTCCAAGATTTCAGATGGAGTAGAAGGTGTGGAAGCATCTTCTGAGGCACCTGCGCCAGGCGTCACTGAAAGCTCATCAACGTCTGTTGCTCAAGAAAGTGCAACTGAGTCTGCATTGTTGCCTGGAGCTCAGTCCGTAGAAAGTGATACTGTCAAGCCATTGTTGATTCCTCAGGAAACTTCTACTGAGACTGGATCTGGCCAAGGAGTAGGCGACAGTGATGGTTCACCGGGGCAGGTTACTGAAAGTTCAATTGTTAATGACGAAGCAGAAGCCGGAACTGATAAGCCTTTCCAAGCTATTACTCCTGAGGAAGTTGCCACTATTAAGCCGGTTGCTGTTACAGTTGAGGATGGCTTGACCGAGAAACCTGCTGCCGATTCCACTGTTGAGGGTACTGCAACTGATAAACCTGCAGATGCTGTCCCTACCGACATTGAAGCCACCGACAGGCCTACTTCTGATGATATTGCTGAAGATGGTTCGACTGAAAAGCCTGCTACAGGTACCACTGCTGAAGATGGGTCAACCAATAAGCCCCTAAAAGATGCTACTGTTGAAGACGGTTCGACTGAAAAGCCTGCTTCCGCGATCCCAGTTGAAGATGGACCAACCGATAAGCCCCATAGTGATGATGCAGTGCAAGACGGTTCAACTGAAAAGCCTACTGCCGCTATCACTGATGAAGATAGTTCGACTGAAAAGCCAGCTGGAGTTGTCCCTATAGAAGATGGCTCAACCGATAAGCCTCTTGGCGATGCTACTGCTGTTGAAGATGGCTCAACTGAAAGACCTGCTACAGCTGTTACTGTTGAAGATGACTCAACTAATAAACCTCTTGCTGATTCTACAGGCGAAGAAGGTTCCACAGACAAACCTGATGCTGTCATTAGTGAAGGTGATAAGCCCATGGTCTCTGGAGAAACCCTTCCGGAATCTTCCTCTGAACTCCCTATGGAATCTTCTACTGGAAGCAGCTTGAGCGATGTTAAACTTCCATCTGAGGAGCAAGTGACAGAGAAGGAAGCACAAAGCATTGTTGAGCAACCAACTGAACCAACTTTCAGCGACAAGCCTGAAGAGACAGCCGATGCAACAACCATGAAACCCCAAAACGCAGTGGATTCTGAAACCGAAGCCTTAAATGAGATTAAACCGTCCGTAACTGACAGCTCCCTCCCATCTCAACCTGAACTGGAATCCTCCACTGTGAAGACTGTAGCTTCTTCAGAAACATCTGATGACACTCCTCTCGAATCTTCAACTGACAAAGCTCAAGAAAACCTTAACGATGAAGCGGTGGCCACATCCACAGAGAAAGTCTCATCAGAAATCCAGCCTGAGTCATCCACCGAAAAGTCATCGGAAAGCAGTTCTGCCCAAGACACAACTGCTCCAGAGCAATCCACTGAACAAAGCGGAGTATCGACTGAAGGAAACTCACTACCTGAATCCTCTACCGAGAAATCACAAGAGGCTGGAAGTGACTCCGAAACTTTAAGCAATGATAAGCCAAGTGACGCTTCTTCTTCATCGGAGTTATCAAACGAAGTTCCTGTGGACGCAACTTCCACTGAATCCTCGTCTGGAGATGCTGGAGTTACTGCTGTCTCTATTGCGGACGGAACTGACCAAGAGACTAGCACAGATTCAGGAATCATCAATAAAATCACAAGTTTGGTAAGTGAATTCTTCACGACCACAATGAAGAGTATCACAGGATCAGAAGGCCAAGAAGATGGGTCACCTACTACCCTCAGTCCAGTAAGTGCAGACTCATCTAGTTCTGCCGACGGAACTTCAGAATCAGAAGGCGAAGCTTTGAATGACAAACCAAAGGATGAAACTGACGAAGACTTGCTTGCAACTACTGTTCCATCGAAGACTCAAGACTCGGCTCAAGCAGAAGGAGGAGATTCCACACAAGCTAGTGTTCCCACATTGGAAGATGGAGATAAGCAATCATCATCCATGGGAGGACAGTCAGGAGAAGTGACAACTCGTAAGCCAGAATCTGCGTCTTCGCCGGAAGACACATTGGGAGATGAAGCAGCGGCTGGCACTACGTTGAAACCGTCTGAAGAGGAGACTAAAGTCGGAGACGACAGCGTTACTCCTGCAGTTGATAAGGAAGACTCTTCCACAGCCAAACCCCAGGGACACGAAGGAGTCGAAATGGGAATGGAGACCATTAGTAGCACCCCAGAACCTGCAGAGTCTCTTTCGCACCACAGCACCACTCAAAAGACTCCATCCGGCCTTCCTGAAGGATCTGAAAGCGAGAATGAAATAGACCAGGACTCTGCTGCTGACAAAGCTTCTCAAGTATCTTCAAATGATGACTCATCCTCCAGTTCCAGCCCCGTATCGCCTGTCTCTGAAGAACCCGTTGGATCCACCTCACGACCACTTGCTGATGCAGGAGCTTCGGAAAGTGAAACTGCAGTTGATTCAGATGTAACCACCATGTCTCCTGTTGCTGGAGAGATTTCGTCGACTGAAGGTACTGTTGGAGATAATGTCAGTTCTGTAGGCTCAGATGGCTTAGACAACTCAGAATCATCTACCACATCTTCAACGGGAGTTGAAAACTCCACGGAAAACAAACTGGACGATGGAAGTGAAAGTGCAACTACAATTCCATCAGTACCAAGCAGTACTGTTGGTTCAGATGCTGAGAAACCTTCGGATGATGACTCAGCAGTAATTGATGTCTCCGGTGAGGAAGGACCATTGGCTGGTAATAAGACTCAGGACGGTGAAGACGGTTCGTCCGCTTCTCCTGCTGAAGTGGATGCCACTACAGTTCGAACTACTGACGATGAGTCTGTGAAGAGCAGCACTTCCAGTTCTGCTGATAACAACGATGCTTCTTCTGCAACAGTTTCCAGTTCATCTGCGCCACTTGGTGATGGTAGCGACGTTCCATCAGCAACGGATGCCCCTGTACCAGTTTCCTCTGATCCTCTTGCCAATGCTGATGAGAAAGTTTCAGAAATTGGGACTGAGGCCAGTGCGACAACCGTTTCGTCTGTCGATGAAGAATCTCATACAGCTCAAGGTATTTCACACGACGAACAGGTTCCTGTGACTATTGCACCAGCTTCAGGGTCGGAAATCGAGACGGATAGTACCACTTCCAAACCAGTATCCACCGTTGGAGGTGAAAGCAGTTTGGCTGAGAAGGAAACTAGCGGACAAACTACTGATATCCCACCTCAGTCAGATGAT
>JAQGAB010000097.1:0-46696 GCA_034696565.1 Isotomurus graminis
TATAGGCTCTGCATCTTCGTATTTGCCTTGACCATCATATAATGCAGCAAGATTGTTTAAACATTTCGCTACAGCAGCGTGGTTTTCTCCCTGACCCTGTTCCTGAATCTTTAATGCCTTTAACATCATAGGCTCCGCATCTTCGTATTTTCCTTGAGCCTTGTACAATCCAGCAAGATTGTTAAAAGAAATTGCCACATCAGGATGGATATTTCCCAGTGCTTTTTCTTGAATCTTCAACGCCCTCTTGAACATAGGCTCTGCATCTTCGTATTTGCCTTGATTCTTGAACAAACTACCAAGGTTGTTTAAAGAAATTGCCACATCAGGATGGATATTTCCCAGTGCTTTTTCTTGAATCGTCAATGCCTTGTTGAACGAAAGCTCTGCATCTGCATACTTCATAAGGATTGTGTATATTTTACCTTCGCTGTTCAGCAAAGTAGCTGTTTCCTGGAGTTTTTCTGGAAACGTTGTTTCCAACATTTTCAACACTTTTTTATATACAGTAATTGCTTCTTCGTACTGAGCTTCGTTGAATTGTAAATCTGCTTGAGCAGCTAATGCTTGTGCTTTTTCTCTTGAGCTTGTAGCATCTGTAAGAAACAACATTTTATTCCACGCCATTAATTAGAGGAATCTTATAGTTAGTTAATAATGAATATAGCCAAAGATTAGCGTAATATATACTTGTTTTATCCGGTCCGAGGTTAGTGTCCATGCTTGTATTCGAGAAGCAGGAATGAGATGTGTCTTCTTGATTCTTAAAATACTACAATTAATTTTTCATTTAGGAATTTTCCAATATGACCTATCGGTTGATTTATAATTTGTTTACACTATTGTGTAGATTATCGCAATCCTCTTTTTCTGGTGAACTAACTGCAGCATCGTGAAAATTGTTGATTACTTTGTCTTCGAGTGTTCGTTCAGTAGTAAATTTTTCTTCGCTTGTGTTGCTTAGAATATACACGGCTCTTGTATTACCTCCCGATAGAAGGGCTGTTTTCATCTTTTCAATCTGATGATCTTGCCATCTGTTTGCTATTTGTATGAACAGCTTACTTGCTCGATCGTGGTTCGAAGTAGAATGGCCAACCTAAAAAATCAGTTTAGTGTATATATGTATGTCACTTGACTTATATTCCATTTAAAAATTAAGAAGTTATTTTTCTTACAAAGTAATCTCTTTCACTGGAGATAATCAATTCTTCTTGGAGAAGGTGTGTGACAACCTCCGGCGTGATTATTGTGCACTCACATAACTCAGTTAAGTTTTCGTTAATGATGTCTCTCCATCCTTTGCCTGCTTCACCGATTGCCATTAGGGTTTTCGGTGATATTGTTTTTACCTAGGCGAACAAAAAACCTTTACTTGATGAATCGCCTAACGACTATTTTACTTTACGTGTGCAGTAAACGGGATGTAAGTCTTGTGATTTCCTACTAGTTCTCTACTCCACTCAATTACTCTTCTTTATATCTTCCAGCTGTATAACTGAAAGGGGTTCACAATGGCAAACAACATCTGATTTTCTGTTTGAACATTATCTGTGAACATATTTTAGATAAGAACTTGAGTGAGTGAGGTGTGAGTATCACTGCTATGTTCTCACAAGTATAGCAGTATTTGATTTCTATGTGGTAATATCTGCCAGGTTTGGATGTGTCCACACGATTAAACAGCTTACAGAAATGAACTTGATACCACAGTTGATTTGGTCATTTGAGTTCAATTCTGTATTGCTACAATCGGTTTCTCATTTTAATGAGGTTTGCATTGTTACAATAACTATATACCAAAATGGATTGTGCAATCCGTTGACTCGGATAATGTAAAGCATTTTTCTCAAGCGTTCCTGTAGATACATTCAATTCACATTGTCAATTCCGCATACCAGACAATTGTAAAATCTTTAAAGTGTATTCATCTCACTCGGTGACTGTTAACTTATTGTACAGAAAAAGAACCACATGAGAAGCTATACTATAAAAATATTCAAGGATGTCTCTAAGGCAGCGGCTTCATCAATTTTACACTTTAATAAATCAAACTTAACTACAATTCGGCGATAGTATGCCCAGTGGTTTTTAAATTATGTATTATTAAATTTAAATAAAAGGATCTTCTTAAGTATTCACAGTCGTGGATTTAGATTTAATAATAAATGTTTAGTTCATCGAGAACCCTAATACGTATTGCCTAGACGTGATTTGATTGAGTTTTTTGTTTAATTATCATATTATGGAGTTAACAATTAAAAATGAATACATCAATGTAAGAAAAATGAGGATGCACATATCATTAGAACTTATTTCAGATGACCCCTTTTAATGTTTAAAGAATTAGCAACGATGCCGATGTGAATTTATAAATTAACTCTTTCTGCCGTGATCTAAAAGTCGTTGTTGGACGGAGCAAGAAAAACCTTCATTTGTTGAGCTAGATGAGTCAGTGCCGGCGAAATGTTTTGTAAAAACTTAGCAATTATTAACATGCAACTATCATACCTATACATTATTTGCAGAAGCAAAGCAGAGATTTTTATAATACTACAAAATTAGATAAAGCAAGAGTGTGGCAACGATACGTGGAGAATGCATTTTGTCTGTAGATTATGTACAAATATCTCTTTTGTTCGTTTAACCGCTATGGATGATTAATAATTAATCTACTTACTGTAGGTTAGTTCTTTGCACACTGTATGTAAGTGCTTACCAAAAACTCATTAAATGTTTTAGGAAAGGAGACGAATTTAAACGTGTAATCCACACACACATAAAAATATCCCAATTCTGTGTGGATTACCCAACAAGCTTCACACATGACGGTGTGAGTAAAGCTGGAATTTATGTGAATAAAATTACTTAACTTTAAATCTCCGAATGAAAAAGGGCAATTGATGGACGCATTTATACTCCGTTTATTAATCTACAACATTCTAATCACACTGTCCCTCCTTCTTCGTCTCTCAACGCTCTCCTTACTGACTAATGACTAACAATGCAATTGGTATATCTACTAAGTCTATACCTCCTAGTTGTACTAATAAGTAGTTTCTATAAGAAGGTAAGCATTAAAGGATATTATAATAAACTTTTATCATTACCAAAATACGTGATGTTATAAGACAGTTCATTGGTTAAAGAAAGAGATTGAAGGGAAGGAGATTCCAGATAAGAGTTGGTCAAGTGGATAGTGTAACGAAGCCCAACTTTGATGATTGTGACAGATGGATGGAACCTGGCAGTCGTATCCGTCTAATACCCTCATACTCCCTCACATAATATATTAATATTAGCAAATCAATTAAGCAATGGTAGGCTACAACAATGAAAAGTCTTATATAAAGGACAGTCTCATCGGTTAAGATGTCATAATGTTGAGTTTTAAGTGATTTTAGACAAATTAAGGAAGATTTTTATATGGCTCAATAGTAGACAATACCGCATGTCAGGCACTTTATATGGAACTGGTAAGCTCATATTGTTGCTGGGTCAGGAACTTTTGGTGTTGAATGAAGGTAATATTTGACGATTGACGTTGTGGCTGCTGGACTTTTAGATATTCTTGATGGCCATGATAATAATGTTGGAATGTTGAGTCAAACAATGCTTGATATGAGTTGCATCGTTTGGCCATGGGAAAGTTAGTGGACTTTTTAATTAAGTTAAAATTTGGATGTAATTACAGCAAGTAAGGTCAGATAACGTTTATTCCACCGCTGTTTAAGCTGATGTAGTGGAATGCCAAATTAGTGAACTTGAAGTTATTCAATATGTTTGCGTAAATCCCGTATTTCCATTGTTAGCTAATGAGAAGGTTGCGTAGACTCGACAAAAGCTCTTAATCTAAGTGTCTATTTACTCTCCAGATTAGATGTAACCAAGCTGCAAAGGCTGAGATATTTCTGACTTTGACTTGACCTGACTGGGTGTCTGAATCATGACATCATCTTTCATTACATAAACCACTCATCTGATATCTCATTCCATTGGGTATTAACTTCTGCTGGACAAGTCGACAAACACAATTAAGCTGATACTCGTGATGCCTCTCCTCCGTATCCTGCTCAAATTATTATTTCGCAATATATTCCAAAACTCCTTGCGGCTTAATTTATTACGTACTCAACTGTCTAAAAGGAACATATCTAAACTCAAACTGGAATGATTAATGATGATGAATTATGATAATGACTGGCTGCTATAAGGTACCTCTACGAAAACTTCTTAAGCAATCAACTGTATCAAAGACTGAGCCTAATACACGACAATACTTTATGTTAATTCCTTTACGTCTGATCATTCTTATTATTTCCGAGATAAATGTCGAGTTGTGTAAGACGATATTGCGAAAGAGTTTATATATAAACAACCCCGAATTGAGCTGGCAATATCGTTAAAGTTGTCTTCGCAAAGCCGGCAGTAAGTCCCAACTCCCTTAGTATATCTTTGAGATCTTCCTTGGCATCCAGACGCTTCGTATAGGATCATGTAGGAGTTTGTCAATATAATAAACTCTGTCATGAAAATAGGACAGCACATCCTGCAAATTCCCACTTGATCGTTTGTGTACCCCTTTTCACCTATAACCTTCTAAAATTTAACAGATGAAAGGATAAGTTCGGATAAGAACTTCTTTGTTTATTCTTAGCCAGTACACCTAGGAGCATTCTAAAATGTGAGGATTGAAGGATTTTCAAATTCAAAATTTTTCAGGAAAATTAGTTTTATGATGTCCAGTAGTATTGGTAGAATAAGGAGACAGGTGAAATTCAGAAATTTATTTTAACGTGAAGCCGGTTATTTTAGTGTTTTATGTTTATTAAATATGAAAGAGAAATGGTTTCAGTAGTTTTTAGAATTGTTTGGGAGATGTATTGTATTTCTCAATAGATTTACACAGTTGTGAATTCGAGGAAAAATTGCATCAAAAATTGCATTCAACCAACTCCTTTTTGGAATTTATCGCGAGAATTATTTTTTCCATAAAATCCTGGTACCCTACACTTCCATAATGCAAATAGTGCGGTGGATATTCCGGTAGTGTAAACAAGTATGTTAAGTAATCCAGAACGTGCTGTATGACTCTTGAGGATGTGGCTGCTGGACTTTTGGATATTCATGCTGGACATGAAAAGAAAGTCGGAATGTTGAGTCAAACACTGACAGATTTGAGATGAGTCATGTGGCTGTTGTCATTGGAATTAACTTCAAATTTTGCAGATCATGTCTTTACAACATGCAAGCTCAAATAATGTTTAATCACTTGATCCACCGCTGTTTAAACAAACGTTGTGGAAAGCCATGTTAATGAGCTTGAAGTTATCCAATCTGCTTACGTAAATTGTTAACTAATGAGAAGGATGCGTAGGCTCGACAAAAGCTCTTGATCTCTGTGTCAATTTACTCTCCAGATTAGAAGTAACCTTCGCGCAGGAATGTTGCTGTGATGTACATCATTTCTGTTATAACCAAGTTGAGTTTGACATCGTCCAAATACTGCATTGGTGATACTATTTTCCTCATCACTTCAACAAGTCTGCCTTCTTAGAGGACCTGAAAATGTCTCCACATTTCTAGACAAGACTGAATGATTGATTATGAAAAAGTTTAGCTCAACTTGCAATACAACTGTTTGCATTAGTTCTCGCATAGAGTGAACGTTAGTAGCTGTTCCTTATAGATATCATTTTCTAAAGCTTGTGAAAGGTCTTCAGCCGCATTAAAATACGCTTGAAATAAAGAAGATGATCCTTGCAACACAAACAGCGCCGGTATCGAAATCAATTCGAGCTGGTGGTAGTGGATATGTACTTTGAACTCGTCACCTCACTTTGTAAAGCTGCAAAGGTTGAGGTATTTCTGACTTAGACTTAACCTGACTGAATGTCTGAATCATGACATCATCTTTTATTACATAAACCACTCATCCCATTTATAATATTCCAGTGTGTTTTAACTTCTGCTGGGCAGGTCGGTAAACACTTTTAAGCTAATATACTTGATGCCTCTCCTCCACGTCCACCTGAAATTATTATTTCGCAATATAATCCGAAATAATTCCTTGCGGCTTAATTCTTTGCGTACTCAACTGCCTGAACGGAACATAGCTTAGCTAAAACTGGACTGATCAATGATGATGAATTATGGTTATGACTGGTTACTGTAAGGTAGCTCTACGAAAACTTGGTAAACAATCAACTGTAGCAAAGACTGAGCCTAAGACACGAAAATACTTTATGTTAATTCCTTTATTCCTGATCATTCTGATTCATTCTGAGAGATGAAAAAAGTTTTGTGTGACAATAATGAGAGGCGATTCATGCTTTAAAAACCTCAATCAGAGCTGGTAATATCGTTAAAAATCTTTTCTGAAAGCCGGCCGTAAGCCACAACTCTCTTACAATATCTTTCAGATCTTCCTCAGAACCCAGACTCTTTGTATAGGATCATGCAGGAGTTTGTCAACAGAATAGACTGTCGTGAAAGTGGGACAGTATATCCTGCAACTCTCTACTTCACTCTGTGTTTGGATACACCTATTTACCTGTAATTAATGTCAGCTGTACTGACCATATTTCTTCCTGGTTAGCTTGTATAAAGAATATTCACTAAATATTGTAATTACCTTTATATTTGTCGTGGTCACACGTGGCTTTCAACTACGATCAAAACCACGATACAGAAAAAGCACACTAGATTTCGACGCATTTTGAATTGAATTATTTATCGTTGGAAGGCTAAAATTGTTACTCAAAAATATTAAATCCATGGGTGAACTGTTTCGTAAGTAAATTCATGGCATTTTTTTAACCAAATTAAGCTTGAGATCTAAGAGATCTTGACCTTAACATATGCAAACATGAACAAAGGTTAACCAGTCCACTACCAGCAGAGGTCAAATGTGGAATGTTTTGCCGTAGAAGTTCATACCAATAGAATGTAAGAATGTAGAATTGTAAATACATTTAATCAGCAATTGATTGATGGACTGACGTCTTATTCCTCAACAATCTACTTGTATTCCTTGCGTACCACACACATATTTATTCTGCAAAGTGAGGAGTCTATATTTTAAGATTCACGGACAACGAGTACCTTTGCTATAAAACAACTTAAACTACAAATATAATTAAATATTTGGTTGCCTGAAAATTATCTATTTTTATTGGACACTTTATTTTTCATTAGGTTGCATAACATCGCAGTTCACTAGAAAGTAATTAAAACTATTTTCCATGTCCTTGTTTTAACTTGTGTGTAATTGACTCCGAGTTGTAAAGCTATTTGCTTATTTAAATATTCTTATTCAAGACAAATTTACCTACAAGTACTGCACACAATACATTTTGATAGTTTAGAGATTCCGAATGATACATGGTGATGATTGTCTCCTGATACTGAAGGTCTTGACGAAAATGATGCATAAAGTTGTATCAGTCTTCTGCGTCATAAACTGCAACCAAGTTCCTGGCTCTCCATTTTCAACTAACAACGTCAGTTTCCTCCACTCAGTCAGTCGTCATCATTTATTAACTAGCAAATGACAACATAGCGGCAGTTTGGAAACGCAAACTCACTGCTTAAAGTTGTGACACAAAACAAATCAAATTTTTGCACGGAGAGCGAACAATAGCCACACTGGGGAATATAAAAGAGACAATTCGAGAGTTGTGCCTCCCCTGGAGTGTGGAATACTTTATGCTGCTAACGACGATGTACTCCACCCCAAATAAACCACACTTTCTTTTATCCAAATAATGTACGTATCCCATCAACTCCCACTTACGAGTTACCAGAGGCGAATTTGGTAAATAGTTCCGGAGATTCTGACCCAGATTTCTAGCTACTTTTCCGTTGTTAACTGATCATCTCCATCTACAAGTCCCATACAATATTATAATCAACGAGGGTTAGTTCAGTAGCTGTCTTTGAGTAAATAGAATAACAATTACTCACAATATAACTCCTCGACTGAGGTTTCTGGGAATGGTTTTGTTGTTATGAGACAGGAGTCCGTAGTAAGAAGTCCCCATAAAGAAGTATGTTTTGCTTATGGAGATTTCTCTGTTTTAGCCCAGTTCTCTGTTTAAGCTTATAGGATCACGTGAGTTGTCTTGCCATCCGTAGCCTATTTTCAACTTTGGGATTAAATATCTCCTGCACTTTTTATTGGATCAAACGAAGATTTGGCACACTTCTAGCAAACGCGATTCTGATTGTACATCGTGAGTTTGGGGACTGTTACATGCTTAACTTACTCAAATAGAGTGCTTAGGTGTCAAAGAAATTGTCAAAATTATTGACAGCACAGGCCAAATGGGGCTGGACTGATCTCTATAACTTTCACAGTCAGATATTAGTATTAGGAGAAACTTTGGATTTCGTATAGAAGTTCGAAATCGATGAAGCAGAGTGCTTAAGTGGGGATTTCATGCAAACAAATTATGTTGCTATAGAATACATGATTTTCCAAATTCTAAAAAGCCTACCACATTTAGTGCAAGAGACACTTAATTCAGGACTAATTTAACTGTAAGGGTTATTTGTACCTTAAACAATCACAAACTACAAAATTGACTGGGCTAAAAAAGGCTGCTTGGGTAGGTTTTAACATATGGAAAATGCGATTTTTTTTCCTTTTCCTCCCGCGCTCGCACTCATCCTTTTCCTCCTACTCCATCACTTGGTACATCGCGCGTTCACTCTTAATTTATTCACTGAAAACTGCATATGGGTAGTCAATATTTTTTAAGTAATTGAAACTGGTTACCCATCTACACATATACAACTGCATATCTTTAATCCCAGGAATCTCGGTCCAGAATCTTCATTGTTAGCACAATTCTGTGCACGTTACAGGAAATACTAGCAATAAGTCGGATTCGTAAGACATACATATTAGAAAAACGAATTGTTCATGCCCTGTAGTGTTAATACTGCACTATGTGTAAGATTACTTAGGTGAAACTTGCTTAGGTTCCCATCGTTCAGTAAATGTTGACTAGGCAATATCTTTTAAAAAGCTGTGTTTCAATGTGTGTATAAAAATGTTGGAATAGGCTTTACTCACCCATCATTTGCAACGGGACGTAGATAAACTATACGTAGATTATTCCAGTCCAGTTTCACACAATATTCATCATAGTCTCAAATCTCCCCGAGTTTTAAATCCGTTCTATCAAACAAGTGCATTCCACCATCACTCACAATACTGTTTAACTGTAATTGCTAAAATGTCCTGGTTCGTGGGTTATGGCATACGGAACATCAGACTATGACTATTAGTGAGTTTATATACCAATGCATACAACTGCAAATACTCAAGTCGCTACATAATCTTAAACTGATTTGGAGGATTAATGAAAATCATTCGTGCAATTAATATTACACATTTTAACCAGCCTCCCATTGAAAGATTCTATTTTTAAACTCACATCTTCCGTGGCTTGCGACGAGGTTTTTGGTTTGTAATGTTGCGTGAAAGGGGAATTACCGCATTATGTTACTTTCTAAGTCACAGTTCAAGTTGATCATCATTCATGACATTTATTTCAGATTGGGTTTGCAGTAATCATTTTTTATCCTACATGGTATAACAAATGGAACTGTAGACACTCGAGTGTGGATGTGCGAGTGTGGATCTCAATATGTTTCTGTAACACACAGCAGGGAGTAGCCAACTGGGAAGACCCTGAAGTGTTAATGTACGTTTGGTTTATACAGGAAGCGGTTATCAGCTGTTATCAGTTTCTGATTGTACGAATACGAATGAATCACACCAAGTGCTTAAATACCCCAAGCTCTTAGAATTGTGTCGCTGGAAGGGATTAATACCACCTATGGTATTAATTCACGAGAAATACTCGCCTTATTATTTAACAAGTTTTTACATACCAGCTGCATTTCCATCAAGTTAGGTTGCCTTTTTTCCTAGTAACGAATAATTTATTTCGTGTTGTCATGGGAACAACAGTAGAAGAAAGAGTGTGGAGAAGAGCAATTAAAAATAATTTATCTGACTTGTGTTTATGTACGAAGGTAACCCCAGAATTAGTCATTAAGTTGTTCGAGAAAGGTCTGATCAGCAGTAGTGAACAGGAATGCCTGGTAAGCAACTTTATTGTTATATTTAAAATAAATAAAAACCTTCCTAAGAAGAAAATTTCTGATACGGCAGATGAACGACAATGTGACTAATCTTCGTCGGGCACACACTCTGTACACCGTCATTTCTGTAAAGTGGGAGGATTTGGCGGTTGAAAACTTCAAAGCGGCACTACAATTTAGCGTAAACGATCGGGCTTTGCAAATTCTACACCAAAAAAGCACAGAACTTCTTGGTGCTGTAAGTGAACTCAAAGGATCTCTGAAGATGTTAAAGAGCTTAATTGACCATATTGGATCAGCCTCTTGCTTTTATACTTAATGGCATAAAATAACCCATTTTAATTTCATTATAATGTAGAAGGAAGTTACTTACTCGAGTGTGCCCATAGCTGCCTTGGCAAATAATTTATTCGGCGACAAAGAATATACAGGTACTTAAATTAGTTTTCTTATTTACCATTCTACTTCCCTTGGGCCTCTAATATTTCAAGGCCTTGAAAATTAGTAGGTGTTAATTAGGAGGTTTTACTATTTTAAAGGAAGCGTAATATTAATAACAGAAAAGTTACATTTCTATCTGCTAAAGTTACAATGAAAACTGAGGTATACAGCTGATAAAATTTATTGCACTCATATTTACATTTAAAATAACTTTTGTATTTAAATTGTATGTTTACATCAGCTCTGACCAATTTATATGAGAATATTTAATATCTTTGGCACTTTGAATTAAAAATTGAATTAATAACATACACACATACATAAAATAATAATTTCAACCACAATGGTACATTTTGGATTTGGGATTTTTTCGAAAGGGCTTCTAAAGCTTCTAGAATATAAAATAAGGGTAACTATGCTCATGGTACCTAAGGTACTTCAATGAATCAAGAAAGGATAATTGTAACGGTTATACGAGAATAACACACAATTTTGTAGATTTCAGACGATTCTAATATATTTTAACTTTGTTTTTCACAGAAGACGGAATTGTCAATTTGCACAACATTCCAACTACTGCCAAGCTCACTTCCTCACAAGTGTCACTCAAGCACACAGAAACAAATTCCGGAGCAGTTTCAGACATGCAGCAAAACAAATCAGAAGTGGGTGGACTCGACGAAGCAAGCTCCCTAGAAAGCCTTGGAACAATATTCCGGTTGGAAGCTAAATACGAACATGCGAAAGATTGCTTCAGCAAAGCTTTCAAAATCCGAGAGAGTCTCCAAGGAGGAAACGATGTAGAATTGGCAACAACTTTAATAAATCTCGGTCATGTGCTATCTGACCAAGGAAAATATGAAGATGCGGAATCAAAGTACAAAGCAGCTTTAAAGATTCAAACAGAAGTCAGACATTATCAGCCAGACGTAGGAAGGATTTTGCAAAGTCTGGGTGGAATATATTTGAAGCTTGCAAAATATACAGAAGCTGAGACATATGGCAAGCAGGCTTTGAGGGTACAAGAAAAGTGCCTTGAAGAAGATCATCCAGATATTGCCAGCTCCTTAAACATTCTTGGCTTGTTGAATAAGAATCTCGGCAAACACAAAGACGCTGAAGAATTTTACAAGAGGGCTTTGAAAATCCGGGAAAAATCTTTTGGCAAAGATCATCCTGATGTTGCTAATTCATACGACAATCTTGGTGAGCTGTACCTCGTTCAAGCAAATTACAAATCTGCTGAAGAAATGTCCAACCTTGCATTAAACATCAAGGAGAAAGCTTTTGGAAAAACCCATCCTGCTGTTGCGACTACGTTAACAATTCTCAGTGAACTGTACCGTGCTTTAGCAAAATATGAGAATGCAGGAGACGCTCTTAACAGAGCTGTACAAATCCAAACCTCAACACTAGGTGCGGATCATCCGGATGTTGCCAAGTCCTTAAGTAATCTCGGTTGCTTGAACAAAGATCAAGGAAAGTATAAAGATGCGAGGCAATTTTTCACACGAGCTCAGACAATCCTTGAAGATGCATTTGGAAAAGAGCATCCTGAGGTAGCAAACTCAATTAATCGTATCTGCCAACTAGATATAGTTCAAGCAAACTTAACGAATGCAGAACTACTTTCCAAAATGGCTTTAAAAATTAACCAGAATACATTTGGAGAATATCATCCATCTGTGTCAATTACACTAAATATTCAAGGTCAGATCTGCAGTGCCCAAGCAAATTATGACCAAGCAGAACGACTTTTTAAACGAGCTTTGAAAATTCGTAAGAAATCTTATGGGGACGATCATCCACTTGTGGCATCAGTGTTAAATAATCTCGGGGAGTTGTACCGAATTCAAGCAAAATATAAAGAGGCAGAAACAATGTTCAAAGACGCTATGGAAATCAGAAAGAATTCTTTTGGGGATGAGCATCCCTCAGTGGCAATGTGCTTGACTAAAATCGGGGTTTTACAAACTGATCAAGGACAATATGAAGATGCTGAGACAAATTACATCAAAGCTCTCAAAATACTTAAGAATGCCTTAGGAGATGACCATTTAGACGTGGCAAGCTCCATCAATTACATCGGTCAATTGTACAGGATCCAAGGGAAGTATGATAGTGCATTAAATTATTATCAGAGAGCTCAGCAAATTTATGAAGCAGAACTTGGGTTAGATCATCCATGTTTGGCAACCATATTCAACAACTTGGGAGAATTACTTGCAGATCAAGGGAGATTTGATGAAGCAGAAACAGCTTTCAGTCGAGCTTTAAATATCAGAGAAATTACACTTGGAGACAGTCATCCGGATACAGCCACCTCCATAAATAGTCTCGGAAAATTGTACAAACTGCAAAACAAGTATGATGAAGCAGAGAAATTCTACACAAAAGCATCCAACATTTGGAAGAAAGCGTTGGGAGAACTCCATCCACACGTAGCAAAATCTTTATTTAATCTCGGAGAGCTACAATGCGATCAGGGAAAGTATGACAATGCTGAGCCAAATTACAAGCGAGCACTGAAGATACGAAAACAAATCCATGGAGAAAATCATCCTGATACGGCAGCCTCATTAAATAAACTGGGTCGATTATACCAGCTGCAAGGTAAATTTGACGATGCGGAGTCATCATACAAAGAAGCTTTAAAAATATATGGCAAAGTTGTTGAAGAAAACCATCCGTGCTTAGCAACCTGTCTTAACGATATTGGTGGATTGTTAAAGATCCAATGTAAATACGAAGATGCAGAATCATATTACAAAAAAGCTTTAAAAATGCGGGAAGCCATATTTGGAAACGACCATCCAGATGTAGCAACATCCTTAGCAAATCTCGGTGAAGTGCAAAGTGATCAAGGAAGGTACAAAGATGCTGAGCCAAACTACATAAGATCTCTAAAGATTCAGATGAAAGAACACGAGGAGTTTAGTTTAGAAGTAGCTTCGTCAATGAATAGTCTCGGCTTACTGTTTAAAATGCAAGGAAAATATACAGATGCCGAGAAATACTACAAAAGCGCTTTGAAATCTTATGAGAAAAAATTAGGAGAAGATCATTCGGATGTGGCATTCCCATTGAACAACCTCGGCCGACTCTACGAGATGCAAGGGAAATATAAAAAAGCGGAGCCTCATTACAAAAGAGCCTTAAGAATTAGAGAAAAGGAACTGGGAGAATACCACCCAGATGTAGCAGCATCATTAAATAGTCTGGGAGTTTTGTTTAAGATGCTAGGAAATTACGAACAAGCCGAGTCACATTACAAAAGGGCATTAAGGATTTATGAAAACGCACATACAGAAGACAGTCCACTAGTTGCAACAACTTTAATGTATCTCGGTGAATTACAATGTGAGGTAGGACAGTATGAAGCTGCAAAACCACTTTTCAAGAGAGCCTTAGAAATTACGGAAACCCAACTCGGACATGAAAGTGTAAATCTGGCAACCTTGTTAAATTGCATCGGGCAGTTAAATCATTATCAAGGAAAGTATCGAGATGCGGAACGATCTCATAAAAGAGCTTTAAAAATTCAGAAGAGTGTGCTTGATGAGAACCATACGGATATTGCCACTTCCTTAAATTATCTCGGGAGATTAAGCCTTGATCTTGGAAGATTTGCAGATGCAGAGCAATTATTGGAAAAAGCTTTAGAAATCCAACAGAAGACATTTGGAGAAGATCATTTACGTCTGGCAGTGTCCTTGAATAATCTTGCTCTATTGTACACGCAACAAGGGAAATACAAATGTGCAGAGGAAAAATATAAGAAAGCTATTGAAGTTCAGAATGAAGCACTTGGAAAAGACCATCTGGAAATAGCAGCTTCAGAAAGTACCCTTGGCCAGTTGCACACAATTCAAGGAAATTACAGCGAAGCAGAAAGACTTCTTAAGTCAGCCCTTGAAATTCAGGAAAGAGGCCTGGGCAAACACCACCCATCTGTTGCAACTTCACAAACCTATCTTGGCGTGTTGTACAATGATCAAAGAAAATACGAAGCTGCGGGAGCCCTGTTTGCTAACGCTTTGAGAGTTCGAAAGATGAAACTTGGAGAAGATCATCCAGATGTGGCGACTTCACTGAGTAATCTTGGACGAGTATTCCAAGTGCAAGGCAATTATATGGAAGCAGAAAATTCGTACAAAAAAGCCAAAGAAATTAGGAAGAATTTATTCGGAGATGAACATCCACTTGTGGCATCTTCATTGAATAGTCTCGGTGAACTTTACAAAGATCGTCGCGAACTTGAAGATGCCGAACCTTTCTGCAGGCAAGCTTTAATCATTCGAGAAAAGGCACTTGGGAAAAACCATCCGGATTATGCGACGTCGTGTAACAATCTCGGAGTACTGCTAACATTTCAAGGACAATACGAAGATGCACAGGTTTTGTACAAGGAGGCTTTGAAAATCTATGAGATAACTTTTGGAGAAGATCACCCACATTTGGCCACAACGTTAATCAATCTCGGCGAGTTGTACTGTGAAATGAAAAAACTTACATCTACCGAGTCTTTGTACAAGAGAGCTTTAAAAATTCGGATGAAAATATTTGGAGATGATCATCCGACTGTAGCAGCCGCTTGCAGTAAACTAGGAGCCTTGTACAAAAGTGAAGAAAAGTATGACGAGTCGACGAACCAGTACAAACAAGCTATAAAGATTTTGGAGAAGTCATTAAGAAAAGATCACCCAGAATTAGAAGTGCTAAGGAGGAGACTTATTGATGTTCATCCAAAGAAAGCAAAATATACCAGTGCTGTAAATGTATTTATAGCTTTTTGTTTTATTATGTTTGTTCTGCTGTTTCTTTGGGCGATTCCTAAGTCCAGTTACTAAATAGAGGTTTCGAAAATTGTAGCTTGTGTGTAAAATGTACTCATGAATGATTAGCCACAAATTTTCCAAGCGGCTTAATGTAGAAATGACGCAAATAATTCATAAATAAATTCATAAATTAAGCTCTCGTAAAAGTGGTTTGATGTAAAATAAATTGTATGCTTTGTAGTGGTAAGTGTAATACATCTGGGTCAATCTGTTCTTAATATTAAAGGATTATGTTGGAATTTATTCATTCTCTATTTAATTACAATTTGCCTTACATTGATTCATATTTTACTTCGACGTATTCCTGAGTATGCAAATAGCTTTTTTAGTTCATATTCAACCACTCATGCGCTCATACACTGCTGAAGTGGTCGTTGGAATAATTTGTATTAGCAAATTCATTTATCATAGTTAATGTTTTACAAAATTATGAGCTAAGAGTTGAGTATTTTTGAAGTTCCGAGTCTACAAAATTCTCCTAGCAATTCGTTTACTGTCGCATAACATGAGTAATAAATAGTATACGCTGATGCATTAAATCCACTCACGATCACATCTTGTTAGTATTTATGGGTGATGGTTATTTGAGTGAGTGATTTTGTGCTTGTAACATGCTTATGCATAAGGAGACGAGTGAGAGTTAAATGTGATCAACTAACTAGAGTGAGCGAGAGCCTGAGCTCCTCGACTGACTGTCCAACTCTACAGTCTCCAGTTGAGTGTCTTAATCCTTTATTATTCATTCATTTATATAGACACAAGATGTTACATATTATTAGCAAACGTTTCCCAACAACATAGCAATGCTGACAGAGCAGTGAGGTCACATTCGTGACAATCTACTTCAATCAAAACAAGAAGCCCAGCCAACCGAGCATGGCAACAAGGAACTTATAAACTCGTAGAAACTAACCCGCTGAGCGAATTGAATTTTGTCTGATTAAACTTTCTTATGAGCGCTACATTCTAATTCATTTAGAATACAACATCCACGTTGGGATTATATTGAAAAACCCACTGAAATATGACACGTAATTCCTCTTGTAACACTTAAGATCCCTCAAGGTAAACCAACTCCGCTACAAATTGAGATTTTACTCGCAGCTTATCAGTTTAACTTTTTACAAGGACATATTGGTTCGTGTGGAGCTGATAAAGCTTTCATGAGCAAGGCCAGATTAAACAAACTGCGAACTTTATAATTCAGAACAAAACACTGGCTGATTTATAACGAGTACAATTCTGATGACTGTTGAATCTTATTGACCATGAAGATCCTCAACTGAGGTTTCTGGGAATGGCGTAAATGTATAAGTATAAGTATATGAGTAGAAGTCAATTTTATAGACATTCCAGGATCGAGCTCAACTTACCGCTGGACAGAATGTCCCAGTTGCTCGCTGATTTCTTATCAGGAAATCATAATGACAGATGGATATTGCCGAAATGAACCGATCCAGCACATAATGATACAGAGAGTTGTTTTCATTAATACATACAACAGCTTCAATTGCCACCGCCTTAGATGAAAGATGTAGCCCAGACAATCTCTACAACCACAACGCTACTGTTATTGGCAGTGTTGATGGCAAATAATTCTACACAAGTTTAGCAATTGAGGTTTGTGTAAAATGAATTAAATTGCAGGAAGATTGTTGTATGAACTTGGCTCAACTCATCATGGTAACCTTATCAGTTAAATTTGTTTGTAAAATATTACACAAAAGGGATTGAGCTACGATAGTGCCAAGAAATACTGCGAATTCTTTTTATTTAAACCAGTCATAATAGATAATGCAGAGGTAGACAATGTAATTCGTGATTGCTTGCTGCACCTTCAGCAACTGCAAAGTCCTCCTGAACCCAACAGTAAGTGAACACGAGGTCTTGAGAGTTGAAGAGATTAATAAGAGGCAAGAGGATCTTGACTCATTGAATTTAAATATCTTATTAACAGTTAGGACTACCATTCTGGCTCAGTCTGAATGACATTAGGAAGGAAGGAGTCTTTCCTTGGTTTGGAAGCAAATGCGAATGTAAATACTTTAATTGGGCATCGAGTTCCTCATTTGAGAACAATCGTATTATTAATTGCGTATTTCCTCAGCTTCTTGCCCCTTATGGTGAAGAGGAGTACTGATATGCGTGGATTAGTCTGCCTTGTGAGACTCACTGGAGACCTTTATGCAGCCACTATCCTTAAGGTTGACTAAACTGTTTTTTAATTGAAAATCCAGAATTATATTTCATACTTTAAGAGAGTAGTAGATGTTAAAAAACATAATCAAATTAAAACAAAACGGTTTGTTTGTACAGTAGCCTTGAAAGACATTGCATATCAAAGACACTGAGCACTGTAAAGCAGTAAGCAATTGTGACTAAAACAACTATTGATGGTTTATGATGATTCACGCTCTATTTAATGGATTACGAATAATCCAACAGTTAATGTGATTAGCTCAAGCTAATATTAAATGTGGGTTCCCGAGTTAACCTTCTCAAAATTGCTTTTCACACGCTAATCTCCAGCTTTGACTTTCAGAAGTCAACATGACGTGATTGTATTAAGCAGAGTCTAATACTCGTCATTAAGAATATCAGACAAATATGACCTGAATGATTGATTGGTCTTATATTTTTCAATGTATGAATTATAAGACAAATCACTCATAAAATGAAATTGCTGGTTATCATTGTTTGCGAGAACTTAAGAAAATGTTGAATGCAACTTGCCTGGCTGAATTGCCTGCCCTATCTTATTCACGTTAATTCCACCAGTTACTAACCTTTCAAAACTCTGTCTATTATGTACAACTGATATCAAACAGACTGATAAGGTTCAGTTTTATTACTAATTTTAAGCCCAGTCATATAAGCTACGATTCACTTGAAAAAGTCAAAATCAGACAGTTAGAGCATTCCTTAGAATCATTTTTTTTAAATTAATAAAAATATTTAGAAATGACTTAACTAACACAAATGAACTGAATGGTCTAGACAACATAAATTTATTTAAACCAGGTTAATTTGTTGATATAAATGGATTTATGCTGTTGAAACAACCAATGCAATAATAAATGTGATTGATACCTCGTTTAATGTGTAAGAGTCCTGGTCATATTACAAAATCCAGAAAAGAGTTTGTTTGTGTGAATTCATTTTAGGTTATAATTGTTTTGCAACAAAGCCCAATTGGCTTGGATTCTCGATTTAGGTTAAAGTTGATTTCGTGTAGTGAATGATTCCCATTCGTGACAGTTTGTATGTGTAAAGTTAATACGCTTCGAGAATTGTTTAAATTCTGCATTGAGGTCGTCACTCATGCTTGAGATTACTTTAATCCATACACTCTCATTGTTGTTGTTTGTGTTGAATGAGACGTATTAGTGTCCTTGAGTTTTCTTCAATTCACTTTTTGTATTCAAGCAGACTGACTGGTCCGAGTACCTTAAGTTGGTCTGGGGTTTGTTCCGTGACATCCACTGAGATGGTACAGCGCTGTTTAACTTCTCAGCCATAGCGGGAAGCAAGATAGGTTGACCGTCGTACATAGAGTCAGGTCCAATCAAACTAATACTAAAGCCCATGTCGAACTAGAAACCATTCAGCCGGAACTTTGGCTCCAAAACAGCCCAAGCTTCGTAGAAAATAGTCAAGTTATGAGTTTGGATCTTCATTTTCCCTTTGTCTTGGAAACAAAGATTGTTTTGAAACCGCAGGTTGGCATTAATAAATCCTTGCAGTTCAAGTAAACTTAGTTTCCGCATTCGTTTCAAGGTGTATTCGGAGATCGGAATTGTTCCAACAAATCCTCAAGTTGTGAAGCCCATCGATGAGTTAAATTTAACCAAGAAATTGTTCCAATAATTAGGAGAGTCAGATTTGTAATTGTTACTTCATTGTTTGGTATTTTCAACAAAGTTCTAACAATCCCATCCACCTGTTAGTCCCCATGATCAATTATACATTACAAATGTGGTCGCAGGATACAGAATAAGCGAGTTTGCAGAAACTTGAATAGATATTTGAGATAAAAGCGCTTGACTCACAGGGAAGTGGGAGAATGGTTCACGTAATTAATAGTCGAACGACAAATTCGATGAAGTAATACTGGAGATCAGTGCTGGAAAGATTCCCGAACAACGAGAATAATAATTATCTCCCGAATGTTTTAATCGTGACCTTAAGCACAAGAGCTGATTCAAACATGCACGGCAGGCAGAGTACTAGGAAGTCTGGTGGTGCTTTGCCATGAAGAAACAAATATGTGCGAGTAGTTCCCAGCGTGTGGGAGAAATCAACCCATCACGAGCGCAAAAGAAATAAAAATATGGATGTAAAGCTGTTCACAAAATTAAGAATACCGTGGAATAAACTAAACGTGAAAAATGGCGAAAGAAGGTTGAAAATCCAGACCATATATGCTATTAATATTAATTACCGGTTGCGGTTTTCAAGTTCGTAAAAGGTTAGTAAACTCCTGACTGATTCAATACTTCACGTGTTGAAGGGACTGTGAGTTGAGGATGTTGGCGTTGGTCGAATGGCTTGGAATGAGAAACCAGTTACATTTTTAATATTAAACTTCCTTAATGTCTCTTTTGACATTAAGTTATTAGTCATTCATTGGGTTTTGTGTAAAAGATCCTCAAGAATACTTGTAGAATGGCGATTTCTTATAAAATGCTTCTTAAACTAAACGATCAAGTGTCCTGGTAGGGAGAATAAGTATTATTAAATCAACAAGTGTCTTAAGTGACAATCCAAGTATGTTGGCAAGAAATATATTCCTTTTGTAACGGCTGTGTTCTGCTGGGCAAACTAAAGTCCTAGCGTCCTGGGGGAAGACCGCACAGGAGGGTAGACTTCATCAATTTAGTGACAGTTAAATAAACGCTGTAAAGAACTAAAATGCCAACAAAGGCATTTAGTTCTTCAGTGCAACCTGGAGAGAAGTGTGGAACTCCGTCCACACTAATCTCTCCGCCCATCTCACCTGGTGGATGAGCCACGTCTTCAACCTACACGAGGACTGCTGCCACTCCGGAGCTTAGTTTAGTTTCATATTCCGGATCAGCAGCAGCAGCCCTCTCACTTATATATTGTGTTGCCAGTGCTGCTCATTTTCGGTTATTTCGGGAGCAGTTACTCCCGAAATCCCCGATTTCACTTAGCACCTTGTGTGGTGCTTTAGTTCCGTGTGCCATAGTTTTGGGTGAGTGTTGGTTAGTGTGTTAGTAGGATTAATTAGAGGAATATTTAGGGAATTGTTAGTGTGTTAGATTGTTTCCCTAAATATTCATTATTATTTCCAGCGGCCGTAGAGGAGCTTAAAAGCTCCTCAACCTGAAGGAAGAAATCTCCAACCGGAGATTTAGCAGTTGCAGTTGCAGCAGTAGCAGTACTCCACAGGAGTCCTGCCTTCGCCATTAATTTCCCGTCGGAGATAGAGGAACTTTGTGTGGTTGAGCACGGATTATCGTCTCTCCACACAATCCCTCCTATCTCCTACCACCCCCACAGCAAGTGGAGAATTCGGTCCTCCAGTGGACCAACCGCTCCGAATACGTCGACCTCCTCCAATAACCACTAACTAAAACCTGGAGATAGAGGTTAACCTGTGTGGTTTGAGCACGGAATTCGTCTCCCCACACAGACCCTCCTATCTCCTTCCCCCCACTAACTCATCCCCAGAGTCAAGGGAAGGTCAGAGGTTAAGGGAGTTTAGACTCAGGGAGTAGAGAGTCAGTAGTTAAGGTCAGAGGTTAATGTCAGGGTTAGTTACTAGAGTTAAGCGTGATTACCCCTCAGGCAATTTAGCCAGGAGACATAATCTCCCAATCAGGCATTCTGTAGAAATCTTCGGTGAGTTAGTGAATAAATCACTAAGTAGTTTCCTTTCGACATTAACTTTGTTTCATATTGCCCCTTCATTATTTCATAGGCATTTAATACGGGATTAAGGGACATTGGCGAATAGGAAATAGGGATTCATCTGAATTTGTGAGGCTTTTCTAGTTTCGACACCCACGAGGCCCATATATTTCACCGAAGTAGTTGGGACTATGAAAAATACCTTACACATTGACCAAGCAATATTATCAGTTACAAACCTTAGCTCCATGCACAAGTACACAAAAAAAACTAAACTCCAACTTACTTAGAAAATGGTGCGCCAAGAAATGTGGGCCGTCATAAATTCTTTCTCAAAACTCTTTCCTTCAAACATCTTAAGATGCAACACTAAATCTCGAACACTCCACAGAAACCAAAGGTATTTCTGGCGATGGTTTCTCCTTTACTTTATTCATTGTGTTCCATATGTAAGTAATCACAAGTTCCTTTTACATTTAATATCGACTCTGTTATATTCCTATGTCCATTTCTTCCGAGGCAGTTCACTTTGCTTTACTCATTGTCGGGATATGTTGTACAGCCATGGCATTTGTTAATCTCTACACAGTTCTATTTAGCAACGGGTACTTCTTTGATGCTTTCAACATCTTCAATAACGATCAATCTGAATACGGTAATAAAACTATCAATCAGTTAAATACACAACCCTGATTAAAAATTACCCATGTATGTATCATGGGCACGAGAGCCGTTACACCCAAAGCCTGGATTGTTAAACTGTTTCTTCAACCCCGTCCTAGCACCGTAGTTTTCCACGTTTTACTTGAAGTATTCTTTGTGTATTTTGACATGCACCCTCTTCATTTCCTTACTCAGAATATTCCACCAAATCACCCGATTAATTCAAAACGTCCTTCTACTCATCCGATTCCTTCACTACGTTACAGCGAACTACTTCTTGTGTGGAGGAGTTTGTTCCAATAAATGTATTTTATTGCATTACTAGTTCAAGAATTTGTTTGAAGCCTGCCAGCTGCTGTTTGTTTCAAAACTTCCCCAACAAACAACAATAATTTGCTGTCTCAGCAATGTTGGCATAGAATCAGATGCAGCTTATAATTAAGAGGTTTTCGGTTGTTGTGGAAGCTGACAGGAAGGTTGTTGTGCCATATTTTCCATCTCAAAACAAACCGCACTGACAATAAACATACACATATTCCCAAGCATATCAAATATGTTTATCCTTCCATTTGAACTTCACAGCGTTGATATTGACATTCACTCATTGACACAGTTTAAGTATTTTCCGAGATAATTCACTAGTTTTCACAATCTGCCTCATTTGTTGACTTTGCCCACATAACTACACAATGTTCATTCTCATTTCTCATTCACAAAAAGATTATTGTCCAATTGTAACTGGCAGATAACAACCGACGCTTACCTGGTTTATCTTTTCATTAAGTTCTTAACTTGATTATGTTATCACCAAATACTACTGGAGGTGTCTCAACAAGCACTTATGCCCTAAGTAGTAATAATATCAAGTTCTGAAGCTTCTAAACTAGATTAAGCAGCATTTTCTATTTTGGAGAAAGCTGTATCATATTAGATTTAAGTCTTCATGACGTATGGGAACAGAATATTATTTAGAGCTTAATAAAGAGGAATGTTGCAAATAACCATCAATTATTCGTATTTCCAATTTCTTATACATTTCTCAAAGGCAATTTACCAAAATAAACAATCTTTATGAAAAGTGTAGTGAAGTACACATCATGAAAAAGCCGTATTCTTTTATGTATAAGTTTGCTTTAGGTAACTAGAAAATATTCAATGCATTCAGCTGGACTACACACAACAGTGTGAAGGGATGTGTGAGGCGTATTGGAAAAGAACTAGGCATAAAAAATCAAGTGTAAGTGGCGGTAGGAATGGACACACACTCCACACAGCTGATCATCTCTTCTTCAACCACTTGTTGCTGCAATAAGTCCATTCAGTGATTTAACATAAATTAACTCCACTCCGAATATTTTAAAAGTAAAAACATGGCCCAAAATTACGCCCAGTGTTACTTCTGTTTAAAAGTATTCAAAGGAAACCAAAGAAACGCGCATTTGAAAACTCACATCTTAAGACACACGCTTGAGTTTCCATGGAATTGTAAAGTGTGTGTTTACAAGAGCTTCGCAACAGCCGAGGGATTAAAGCGACACGCTCAGAATATTCATGAAAGCACATTGTATCCGAAGCGACTTAAGTGTCCCAAGTGTCTTCGACGATTTAATTCCGGTTATCTATTAAAGCGGCACAAAGTAGAAGTGCACGGACAAAAACAGCATTCCTGCAAATTTTGCAACAAAACGTTTATGTACTTTTGTACACTACAGCGCCACATGAATCAACACACAAAGGAAAAATCCTACTCATGTTATTTTTGCATTAAAAATAATGAGGTCGGTACGAGATACTCCACCAATAAGTGTCTATTAGAACACTTAAATAGAACTCATTTGCACGAGAAGCCATACAAATGTACGAAATGCAAGTTCCGTGCACTCGGACTTAGACCATTAAAGACGCATAGTGCAAAAGTTCACGGAATTAAACGACCTACACAATGGTGCAATGTATGTAGCAAAGATGTGCAGAAGTCTAATTTTAAAAACCACACGCTTCAACTGCACGGGAATAAAGATTTATTTCGTTTTACGTGCTTCTTTTGTGATAAAAATTTTTACGTATTTTCCCACCTGCAGGCACACATGTCAAAGCACACAAAGGAACACACTAAGAAGTGCAACAAGTGTTCGTATTACACAAGTTATTCTTCGAATTTGGTTTGGCACAAGAAAACAAAGCATGGTTTATTACAATTCCCTTGTAGCTTGTGTGATTTAGTGTTTCGAGTACCACAGAAACTGTGGACGCATGTAAGACAGAAACATGTTCTCGAAGGTGGACAGTTTGAGTGCTACTTCTGCAAGAAAACATTCCATAAAGATTGCTTGCCACTGCTGAATGAGCATATTGCCAAGTATCACACGAAGGAGGATATATTTTAAAAAGGAATACAAATGACAGAAATCAAAGTTTATGTATTTTGAATTATATTCTTCTGATTTAATTCTCGAGACTGCAGGTAAAATTAATTTTGTATACTTGTTAAATTCGTGTGATAAGTTTGCGTTGTCGCTGTCGAGTCGTCGTTTCCATATCGGTACAAGTCTTTAAGAATAGTTTATGTTACTCTTGAATTCTATAAGGTAAATACTTGAGATGCAGACTTAAGATTAAACAAAATCTATAGAACATATTGTACTGAAACGCAATGATTGTTGTCTGTTTTTTTAGACGGAAGGTGCTGACTAACGACAACCACAGCAATTAAGCCTGGAAAACGAATGCAACTAAAATGGTTGATGGACTGGTACAATTTTGCGGGTGAACGGACATGGCAGAAAGACTGGCGTTACTGGGCAAAAATACATCAGAATTTGAACGACCATTTGGCTTCAGACGATTGTAACATTCCCCATGGTGCTGTTTGCCCATCACTTAATTAAATACTTCTGAAGGATTCAAGGTGAAATATCCCTTCATCCCTTAACAAAATTCATTTTGATTGAAATGATAACACACTGAATAAATTAAAACTAACATAATTTTGTCGTTATTCATGGTTTATTTGACACGAAATGAATAGTCACAGTTGTGGTGTAAAGCTGTCACTTGGTCCTTAATTACTTTGACACCAAACTTACTTATTCTAATGTTGATCACCGTATCCAAGAGATTATTTTTACTTAATTAGTTTACTCAAATGCAAATGTGTATAGTTTATGAAACGTAGGTGAAATACATGAGCAGGAAGATATTGTTCACGAATATTTTAAAATTCACCACCATACACTACACCATTCAGTCATTGATAGTGTGTAATGTACTGGCAGTTAGGGAGTGCTTATGACATGTTACGGAGGTCAAGTATATAATAATATTTCATGCAATATAGTTTTTAAAATGATTTATAACTTGTGTTACATTTATTAACAAGACTGACAACGAGGAAGTAGTCAGATTCTATGCAACAAAATAACATAAATCCAGTTTACTTCTCCTAAAGTATAATATATTAAAACCAATGCAAAATCCAAGATGCTCTGGTGGAAGGTAACGGATAAAATTCACAAAATTCCAGAACGTGAGGCAACAACACACACCACAAGTCAGGAATCCACGGATTAATAATCGTAGCTAATAACTTCTAATCTAGTCCATGTTTATTCCAAATACTGAGATCCCATTTACACTATCCGTATTGTTGTAGTCGCGAAGCAGCACGTTGCTGTGCACACTGCACTGAAAATCAGATAATGCGATATACAAATACTCCCTAGGATCGCTCATGCTTTCAATATCGATAAGAAGAAAAGAAATTTTTACAGTGAAATGATTTTTTTGCACGTAGCACGTTTGTATGCAATAGTGTTGTTTAGGGACCATCAGACTAGACTCTCCAGTTTCAACTGTTTGCTCTAGACAGCTATAAAAATGTATCTTCTTTAATTGTAGATTTCTTTATTAATAAATTCTTAATTTGTCAAAAAATTGTCAGATGTACAGACACGATGGAAAATGCAGACGACACAGTTGATCCTTTAAGTCCAAACTGACTGCGATAATAATGGTATTTTAACTTTGTTATCTAAATTAATAACTCTCACTTTTAACCATTTTCGTCAGAGAGTTTTACCTGAACAAACAAAACTGAGATGCTTGTCTAGGTGAATGATGTTCATTTGTGTTGTTTGTTGCAGAATTAATTTTAAGATTGCCAATCGCTACTTGAGTCGCAAAATCACCAATAAATAAGAACAATTTGCTGCCACAGTAAGGACGGTATAAAATCACATACGGTATATAATTATGAGGTTTTTTATATGTGGAAGCTAGTGGGAAGGTTGATGTATCTTATCTCCAGTATATCAAATATGTTTATTCTTTCGGTGGAACTTTTATGTTTATTCTTATCTCTCATCCAACAGAAGATTTATGTCGGATTGAAAAACTGGCAGATAATAACCCGCTTTCACTTTGTTAATTTTTAGGTAATGTTCCTTAACTTGACTACCTTTCCCAATTACAATTAGAGGTGTCTCACCAAGCACTTACACCCTACGCAGTAGTAATTTCAAGTCCTGACGCTTGTAAACTAGATTAAAAAGCAGTTTTTCTGTTTTGGAGAAAGCTGTATACTATTAGATTTAAGTCTATATGACGTACGTAAACAGAATACTATTTACAACTTCAAAAGCAAAGAGCAACATGAAGGGATGTGTGAGACGAATTGGAGAGGAACTAGGAAGAAAGGTTTAAGTGAGTGTGGCGGTTGGTAGGATCAAATACTCCATACAGCTGATCATCATTGTTTTACCCACTTGTTGCTGCCAATAGTCCATTCAGTGATTTTAAATAAATACATTCCACCCCGAATAGTTTAGCGTTATAGAAATGGCTCAAAATTACGTCAAGTGTTATTTCTGTTCAAAACTATTCAAAGGAAATTATTTGAAAACTCACATCTCCCGACACACACAAGAGTTTCCATTTCATTGTAAAGTTTGTGTTTACAAGAGCTTCGCAAGTGCCGACGAATTAAAGCGCCACGTTCAAAATATTCATGATCGCACATTGTATACGAAACCATCAAAGTGCTCCAAATGCTTTCAACAGTTTGATTCCTCTTATCAATTAAAGCAACACAGAGTAGAAGTGCACGGAGAAATGAAGCAGCATAACTGCACATTCTGCAATAAATCGTTTATGTACTTTCATGTACTAGAACGTCACATGAATCTACACACAAAGGAAAAAAACTACTCGTGTTATTTTTGCATTAAAAACATTGAGAACTGTGCGAGATTCTCCACAAATGATAGTCTGATAGAACACTTAAATATAACTCATTTACACGAGAAGCCGCACAAATGTACCAAATGCAAATTCCGTGCATACAGACCTTTTCACGTGATAACGCATAATGCAAAAGTTCACGGAATTAAACGCCTCACGCAAAGGTGCAACGTTTGTAGCAAAGAAGTTCTAAAATCTGGTTTTAACAGCCACACGCTCGAAGTGCACGAGAACAAAGAGTCATTTCGTTTTACGTGCTTCTTCTGTGAAAGAAAATTCCACATATTTTCTCGTCTGCAAAAGCACATATCAAAGCACACGAATGAAAAGACTGAGAAGTGCAACAAGTGTTCGTATCATGCAAGTAAATCATCGAGTTGGACTTTGCACAAGGAAACAAACCATGGTTTGCTGCAATTCCCTTGTAGCTTGTGTAGTTCTGTGTTTGGGGTAGGAATTAAACTGTGGAGACATATAAGAAAGGAACATGTTCTCCAGGATGAACAATTTGTATGTTACTTCTGCAAGAAGACATTCCACATGCGATGTTTTTCATATTTAACAAAACATATTGCAAAGTATCACACTAAGGAGAAAATTCTTTCCCCCATGTGAGAAGCTTCAAGGAATCTTGATGACGCACGTTTTTTATGATTAAAGCATTTCCATCTACGAAGTAAATCGTGCCTAAAAGTAATCCTACTTTATTTGAATTGTTTGAACCAAGTTCCAACTGTTTACCAAATATGTATTACATTATGAATTATTAGAAAAGGTGTATATTTACGATTTAATTTTAGTCATGAAACTGATTTAGCTAATACTCTTTTATATAGTGTCAGTAGTGTCGCAACAATTTCTGTAATTTATTTATTGTATAACTTTAATATAAAAACATTTATTTTTCGTTACGTCATTCTACCTTTTATCATCTCATCATCTGCTGTAATCTACATTATCTGAATTGCCCTATAAAGAGTTATCAAGTAGTTTTCAAATAAAAAACAAACAAAGATGAGATAATTAACAAGTAACCACTTATCAAAAAGTAAAATTAATTATGTGTTCTTACATCCACCTTAAAGATACGGAAATACTTCCTGGATTGTCTTAAGTTCCTCTGAGACTAAAATGCTTGTTTTGAGAGCTACCATTAGTTCAGCATCCAATCAAATCCCGATTCTGATTAAGGGTAATCAAAGTCAAGGAAGAATTGAGTCTTCTTAAACTAATATCTTCTGTGATGAGGTCTCCTTTGAAATTGATCAAATATATGTCTTCTCCAGTCACGTACCGTACGAAAACATAAAACCCACAGACTTTTTTCAGATAACACTTTCCTAGTTGAAATGGTCATTCCAGTTAATGAGTGCTTAATTAGTACAACAGAATTAATTTCAGAAATTTTCTAGTTAATCAATTTTGTTTACCTGTGCAGTTGAACTTCACAGAGTTGTTCATAATTTATTCATCAATGAATTTAAACTGTAAATTTTCTCCGAGGAAATTCCCTAACAAAAAGAATATTCACTTGCAATACTTTACAAGTTTATTTCTACAAATGGTTCCATTCGGTATGCGAAGACTGGTCACGTGGATCTCCCAAGAATACGGAAACCCTCCGATTCACATTAAAGAAAACGGATGTCCTGATTCGGATAGAACAGAAGACACCCAACGAATTCAGTACTACCGAAGTTACATCAACGAACTACTGAAATCGGTAGTTTTGGACGGTGCGGATGTCCGAGGTTACATGGGATGGAGTCCAATGGATCTCTTTGGTCTTCCTTCAGGATACACGTCAGTAGTTTTATGTTCAAACCCATCACTATCGAATCTACCCTTGTTATAATTGGTTGTTTGTCTGAATCCGTAAATAGGGTCCGTTGAGGAGCTTATCACATCAACAGAAGCGATCCACTCCTCACAAGAACTCCAAAAGCCTCCTCTTTCATCCTTAACGAAGTTTTCACTTCCAACGGTCTCCCAAACGTGACGAAAAATGGACAAATATAGAATTAAACATTTTTCGTCATTATCTCTGTGTGAAAACAAAGAAGCATTTTAGGTGTCAATGGGTTCAAACTTTAATTAATTAAGTGTTGCAAATAAGCGACAGAAAAACAATTTAATGTATATTGTAATAACAATTTTGATGTTTCTTTGAAATCTGTGTGATAATTTGTAATGCAAATACAGAATATTTAATCTGCTAATTCTTCCGCCACCATTGTCAAAAAACATTTTCATGTGCCGTTAAATCGTGTTGTTAAACTGCAAGCGGTTTATTTGTTCTCATTATACAAAACATTTTATATTCAATAATAATAATTAATTTTCCATTGTATTCAAGCATTTCAGGGATACCTTGAAACTTAAATTCTTTAATCACATTCTCTCCTTCACTTTGCAACCCAATTGTAACCATTTATTTTCATCGTATTCATCGTAAACTCTTGTTCCAGCTAAGAAATGGCATCAAGATATTCTGTAATTTGTGTCATGATACTTCTGGCACTCCTCTGTGTCTTTGTGTCCCTTACGGCAGGTAATTAACGTGACGTTTTTCATAATAAAATAAGTATTTTTACGCAGAAGTATCGCTTTTGTTACAGGACAGTGCTGGATTGAAAAGAACGGAACCCGGCGCTGTAACGACGTTCCCGTATGTAACGAATCCAATGGCGTCATAACCTGTGTCGTCTGACGTTCCTTTATTGTTTCACAAATAATACGCATTTGTACATTTAAATAACTAACTGATCTTTTATTCTTCAATATTTAATGATCCAACTTCTCCCCATACTCACTCCTACCAATTATAAAACCCACACTACAAATTAAATAATGTGAATGTATAGAAAAACACAAATTAATGATATTGACACTATAAACCGCGTTAAATTAAGGACCATTTGTCTTATTATTTCCTTACTAGACAAGCATAGCATCAACAACAACGAGAGTCCGTATGGATTAAAGTATATCGAGCATGAGTGGCCATAGCACCGCAGAAATTGTTAGTATTAATTGAAAAAGAAATCATTCCATGGAAGAATTCTTAAAGTCTGATGTTGGGACTTTCAAGTTAAACGTGGCTTATTTGACTGGGCTTAAAAGTGAGGAATTAACTCAAGCTTATGATTTTGCTTTTCCTGTCAGTTGTACAAAATAAAAAGAGAATGGTAGTTGTTCAACAGTCGAAACGTACAAAAACTTAGCACCGGGGGGGCGCGTAGCACTTCAATGATCGCGGGTGCATAAAGGTCTCCAGCAAGTTTAACAAGGCAGAATGTTCCATCCATAGCCATACTCCGCGTGACCGGAAAACATGAGAAGGTGAGCAGAGACGCAATTATAAAAATAATTGCCATTGTCAGGAGAACCAGGGGCCCAATTAAAGTAATTCGGTGTAACGTCACTTCCTACCCACTTAAAGATCCCTTCTGTTTCAATGTCATTCAGACTGAGCCAGAATGGGAGACCTGTCAATCGTAATAGCAACTTCATGAATTTAATGTCTTCTGGCTGAATACTTAATCCTTATTGGACCTGTGTCCACTTACTGTTGGGTTAAGGAGGACCTGGCAGTTGCTGAAGGTTCAGTAAATAATCACGAATCACATTGTCCTTCTCCGGAGTATCAATTACGGCTGGTTTGAACCCAAAATATTCACAATACTTCTGCACATTGTCGTTGCTCAATCCCTATGCGTAAGTATGTAAAAAGATCAGTTTTAAGTAAGCCGAATTGACCCAATTTCGTTAAACAAACTTCTACAAACCTAGTTGACCAAATAAGTGTAGAAGACTTGGCCATCAGCAGAGCCAATGAGAGTAGCGTTTTGGTTGTAAGGATCATCAGGGCTACATCCTTTAGCTAATCCTGTAATGCATACAACCATTTCATTGGAATGTTCTGTAATTTAATGTAAAATATTCCATTCCCATAAGCCATTCCCTTACCAGCAAATACAACTAGCCAAATAAACCGTGGAAGAAAATTCATGATTGATACGTTTCAAAGGAGTTAACAGAATGATGTACGGAATCACGAGTAAATGATAACTCAAGAAGACGTCAGGAACTGCTCTTCATTTATGTAGCGTATATTTATTAAAAACTGCTGAATAACGGAATCCTCCTGGAATTCCATCTCACAAGAATAAAAGACTAGTTGACAATAGACCGAGATTAAGGTACTCGTTGTTAAATATTTATTAGTGGGACAGTAAAGTGTTCAGTCTCCTTAGTTTGGCCCCAGGTTGTTTAGCACATGAGACTGTCTCAAGCAGAAAGTACTCTCTATTGTGACCACTTCACTAATCAATGATGGCCGAAAAGTGCCTTCCCATTCTAAAAAGATACCCAAGGCCAGCAGGACCACTACCTTAATAACACACCTACAAAATCCACCCTTTCCATTTACACTAGATGCATTTAAACAGCTGTCATTGCACAACAAAGTAGTACAAATACCTGCTCACCAAAGTTTTAATGCAAAGCCATAATTTACAAAGCGCTGACCAACAACAAAGCAGTTCTTTGATCACAAATGGTTCACAGTCAAAACTGTCGCAAAGAAGGAGCAAAACTGTTGTCACTGACACCGATCAAGTGTGTTTAGAATCTAGAAAAGGTTAACTGTAACTTTTTGACAATAGACTAACCTTCACCTCTGCAGCAATAGACTTTCCCGAGATAAACCCCAGTCAGTGTTGAAAGCAATGATACTTAAATACCCGAGTGCAACTCTTCTAGGAAATATAAAACTGTCTCAAACTTTTATCTACTAAAGTCAACCTTTTTATGTCTAGATCAAACAACCATTACGTTTACAATGAACATACCAAAAGTCTTATAGGAATTCACTGTTATTCCGAATGGTCCTTTCACTCCTCAACCTAAGCATATCTATATACACACTGTCTTGTACAACTCAAAATACTTTCAGTCCAGTCAACTTGTTCAACTTCGCTCACTCTTATCTCTGAATCAGAAGAAATCAGTCTTATTCTTTAACTCTGCCATCCTATCATTTCAGTTTCCATTGTAACTACGTAAAACCTTCCTATTCACAAAGCTACTCTCTCCCAAGTGTAAGTATATTCAAACCCAATCTGCTGAGGTAATTAGTAACGTATATAAAGTCTTACTGTTACTAACTTTTAATTCATTCTTATTTTAGCCAATTCCAAGAAGAAATTGTCATGGCCCCCAACCTCCAAGAAGCTTCTTCGCCCTCTGACCAGTGCAAGAAAGTTAATCTTCATGTGACCGCACCGATCGAGACACCAGTGGTTCTTTCCTGTTCCTGCGGAGCAAAACACAAAGTGTCCATTGCAATTTCGGAAGAAACCGAAAAGCTGCGGTTGGAGCTTCAGCAGGCTGAGCATGAACTCAACAAACAAAAATGGGAGTTTGAAATGAAATGCAAAGAAGCAGAAATATCCTTGAATAATCAGAAACTGCAACTACAAAGAGACAGAATGGAAAGGGAGTACGACGTTGCTAGATTTAAGATTAGAGAAGACAACGAAACGAAGCTTGCAATCGCCAAGTTAAATCCGTCAAAGTTTTGATCCATATCGGTCTTCAAATGATTTCAATGTTTTTTACGTTCCTCCTACGAAGCATATGCAATAAAATTGCTAATAACTAACTTATTAATTATTAACCACAAATATTTAATACTTGTGTAATGTAGAAGTGTCGCGAATAATTTGATTAAAGATTCATGAGATTAGATAGCGCAAAAGTAGCTTGACGTTAAATAAATCATGAGCTGACTAATTATAAGTGCTTAAATGCATCTCGGTTAATGTATTAGAAGAGTATTAAATATGTTTTATAACTTCTCATGCTGTATCTTTGTACAATTGACCTTAAACTGATTAAATTGTTCATTGGACATATTCTTGAGTATGCAAACAGTTGCTTAATTCATAAGTATCGTGAACTATACACAGCTGAAGTGTTGGTTAGATTAATTTAAATCATTACATTTATTCATCATGGTTTATTATTACAAAGGTATGAGTTAGCACTGGCGAGTCTACACAAGCATAACAAGAGATAGTCATACATACAATAACCTTTTGCATTAAGTTCACTCACGACTAAATTCACTTCAATCAACACAAAAAGCCAAGCCAATCGTGAATAGCAACATGGAACTTACAAACTCGGCACTCATTCTACAGGACAGTTTGTCCGACAGGAACTATGTGTCCATTACAAGCTTTTGAAGTATATCATGTACCACTCTACCGATACGCACTAAATTGACACCAATGAAATTCAGAAACTCAACCTCTCCGTCAATTGAAATTAGTCTGATTAATGGTTCCCATTTTACATTTTAATTCGTGTAGAGAACATCCAAGTAAATATATTGAAAGTCCTACTGAGAGATGACACTTAATTCCTCTTCTAAGACTTAACATCCATAAAGCCAACCTGACTGGGCTGCAAAATTGGAAGATTACACTCAGCTTATCAGTTTAACACAAGGAAACATTGACTCGTGTGGAGCTGGTAAACCTATCATGAGCAAAGTAGGATGGAGCAGACTGTAAACTTTATAATGCAGGAGAGAACACTCCAGCTGCTTGCTGATTTATAACAAGTACAATTATCATGACTGTTGGATCTTGCTGACAATAGAAATCCTTGACTTAAGTTTAAGGAATAGCATGCAAGTATTTAAGTATAACTGCACTTCATAGTCATTACTGGGTCAACCTCAGCTTGTCTGTTCGACTATAATGCTGAGCGTATAATTCCTAGCAGTTTTGAACGTGTGAATATTTGTAACTGTATTATCTCTGTTAAGTGTTAAGTTTTCTTCATCATTTTCCTGTGATTTTATATGGATGACCGGTCGGCTAACTTCAGTGCACCAGTCTGACCGGGTCTTCAGGAAGATTGAGGAGTTTGAAGAACATTTCCAATTTCAGGCACAGGCGTTCAGTGTTACCTACTTTGTTATAATTGAATACACAGATGTGCTTTTTGACCGGAGAATTATAAATAGATGACCACAGGATAAAGAAAACAAGATTGGTCTGTAAAATGTACATGTTTTTTATTCCAGGCAATCCACAAGTCTCTTTCTCAACTGTTTTTAGAAAGATTTTTCAACTAAAAATTAAGTTAACTCAGAGCAAACAATTTCTAATTCACAAGTCAAATGAATCCTTTTATTGCCAACTTAAATTAACAAAAACATCACTCGATTGCTCCCTCAAACAGCTTATAGCTTCTTCACTCTTCCTACGCATTTTTTTCCAACCATTCGCTTTAATTGCATCTGCAAACCTAGCTCTCTGCATAAGACATTTCATATCCAATTTTTAGTACTGACTCAAGAGTACGAAACCACCTTCAAGTCCACATAATTAACTTCCTGACACCTGTCACCTCGAGAAAGAGATTGGATTCACTTACACTTGTTACAAAATCAAGAACCAAGACCCATAAAAATAACTTACCGCAAACAGAGATATAGATGAACTTCTAGAGTCAACGTTGATGCTTCATCCGTTGTTATAGATATCACATGTCGTTGAAACATTCATTATATAATTTGTTATTAGCACACCAAAATTACTGAGCTAAGGAATAATTGAAGAAGCAACAAGGAATCATCACCTTCATGAGGAATTGCGGGAAATTGTACGACAGTAGACAGTTAAAAATAAGTCAGTGACCCTCCGGGTCGACACTGGACTTATGACGGAAGCTACAATAGGTGCTCGGATAAGAAAGTCTCCTGGAATTAATACGAGAGCGGCGACGAGATCCTTATCAGCGTTTACTATTCGAATGAAGTTGGTTATCCAAAGGCCCTTCACGTGAGGCCCAGTCTTTCCCCTTGGAGAAAGTGGGCCCAGAAAAGGTCACTGGGCAGCAGAGGTTTCTCTGTTGAATTCCGTAATCATCCTTTGAACACGAGCTTCTCTTTTGAGCTCCAAGACGTCGGACGAAGTGAAGACACTTGAGACGGAAAGAAGATAGATAGAGATGTGCAAAGACTCTCTCTCGTCCATTCTCCTCTGCAGCGAAGGACTCACACTTCCTCCCTCAACCGAAGAAACCACAAACACAATCAGGGCGAGACCAATCAACAACTTCATTACGGAGAGAACAGACTGGACAAACTGAGTTGGATCAAAATCATTTTTCTTTAATACAAACTCAGATTTTACGATTAGCTCACCCTATCTTTACATCCTTCGTTTGCAATATATTACGAAACGTTGGACGGATTAAGCGTATCTTATCAAATAATCCGTACAGCTTTTATACCTGAACGAACTTAAAATTTTTATAAAAGTTTTTAAAGGTTTTTATAACTTTACAGGATTTTAAAATGGGACCACATTTCCCCCAAAGATAGTTAAGGCACTATACATAAAAGGTGCAGGAACTACCACGAACTTGAATATCACGGCTACCAGTAAAAATAAGTATATAAACATGCTTGAAATTGTTTTAATTCTTAACTTACTATGTGCACGAGGGTAAATATTAGAATTAAATATTATGTTCTATTGTAGCGCTACACCGTCGATGGCTCCTGGAAATATTGCAGATAAACGGAGAAAAGCCAGACGACCTAACTTTAACTTATCAAAAAACGCTTGGATTCTTGGATCGAATTACCTTCAATTAATTTTAAAAACAATTGTTCTGAAAAAACTGTAAAATCAATTAGCTTATCGTTAATTTACAATTTATCAGGTGACACAACTGCATAGTGAAGCTTATGAGGCGAGAGAATCAATAGAGGACATGTTTACGAGTACTCGATTAGATAAGGTGACCTTGGCTAATAAACAAATCTTACATAAACAGAGTGGTGAATATGTGGCCATTATTTATGGATGCTCCAATTGTCATAAGTACTTCACTCATCCGTTTACATGTTTGTAGTGCATCAGTAAGTTTTCTTCATGCCTGTACAACATTAGGTTCTTCATTGGGGAGAGGTCGGTAGAGGGTTTAATTAAGGAGCATAGAAAGTATGTAGAGGTGAAAAATTCTGTGGACAATTGTACAAAATCAAAAGTGTATGACAAGTAAAACTCAAAAAGTGTGTGGACGTAACATGAAAGTTCCGTCTAATTTTAAGATGAAGTTGTTGACCACGTAGAGCAGTCGGTGGGAGGAAAGCTTATAAATTAAATCAAATTATTACGTACAAGAATGAAATTAATCAGTAATTATCAAATTTCGGGAACCCAGTGGTATACTATCATTTCAATTTTTCAAAATTGAGAGATTAACTAACTAACTTTAACTTTGCTTCCGTGTCTAAATGTTTTAATATTTCCCATTTATTTAACTTTTTTGCACAGAAGATCAGTGGCTTTGCAGTGTATCTTTCTACGTGAAAGTCTATAAGTATAAGTTAGATTGTTTGCGCATTTTTATCTTGTCACAGTAGCTTTGCAAATATTATGGGAGTGAGTTGCCATAATAGTTTTTCCAGTATGTGCTTTGTTTCCAATATTGGACCGAAACAGACATGGATAATCAATGTTGTGATGAACAACTTATACTGGGTGTATGGATACTTGTACGCTAAAATTATGAAGAATATCATATTTTAATGTCTCCTTGTCCTTAAAGTCAAATGCAGAATTGTATTACTTACAAGCATATGCTTGCTTGCTAGACATCAATTGGTTGATATAGCTTTTATTAATGTGTTATTTCCTAATTAGTATCAACGACTATTCCTCATTGAATACAACAACAAGAAAGTGGTTCCTATAAATTGGCTCTAAGGTCTGTATTATTATAGTCTTGCATCATTACGAAACTTAATCTAGATTATCAAATATTCAAACACTGTATTTAGAACGAAGTGTTTGAAGCTGTTCTATTTTATGTTCCATCATAATAGCTGTAGACGTTGAATTGCTTATTGTTGCTATAGATTTGTCTATTAACTTGGTAAGAATCGCCTTTTTAATACCATGAAGGTTGTTTAACTCCGGTGTCAAGTTATCGAGTAGTTTTTTAAGGTTATTCCTAGTGTGTTCTAAGACTTCCTTCTCTTCTGATTTGACTGAAAAAGATTGCACATATACAGCCATGTCCTGCACTTCCTTTGTCGTCATGTTGTAAGGATACCAATCAAAATCTAATGGTTTTAAACCGTATTTTGTTTTAACATACAGCTCTATTTTTAAAATCCCTTCGTAACTGATAGTTCCAGTTAGATACACTTTTTCTGCTTCGTGAGGGCACCAGAAAGTCATACTACCAACTTTCGTAGAAGATTCCTTAATTGTAGCGTAAGTTCCGTTTGCAAAAGGTTGTCCACGACGCCAAAGTGTAATTTGTCCAGTTAAAGCCCGTCCGTCGCAATCAACTAATGGAATGTTACACTCAAAAAGCGGATATGTTTTCTTATCCAAGCAAACTTCAAAGCGGTGTATTAACTTTTCTCGAACAATACTGCTCAGTAGTGATTGTTGTGGTGACTGAGAGGAGTTGTTTTGTTGACACAAAAGCCATGCGGTTACTGCTGCACCACAAAAAATCCTCGAGCTACAACTTTGCAGTGACAAAGAATCTACACATAGTGTTTTTTGCAGAAAAGCGATTTCGTCGTACCTGGTGCCATTTGACTGGGAACCCGTATTGATACAAGCACAAGTTGTTATAGGTTTTTTAGTTTTTCTTATCATTGTCTTTAGCTTTTGTTCAACTGCAAGTTTGTCGTCATATCCAAGGTAGTTTGGACTAGCAAGACCCACTATATTACCCAATGAATATCCAGAACTTTGCTGACTTTGCAGAGTGCTTAAACAACTCGATTTCATCTCTAAGTGATCCCTGCTTATCTCGTAAACGGCTGAATCAAAGGTTGTGTCCGTGCAGACCCCAACTAATGTCATTTTCTTTTGAAGGAATTCTGTGAATGAAGAGTTTTTGTATGACATAGCACAAGCGGATGTGTCGTTAATGAGGTGTATGTGCTTAAATCCAGCGATTGTAGCAGCGTCTCTTGTGGCTTGGCGTCGGACACTGGTGTATCTGAGGGGCACTGTAAGTACTACTGTCTCCCATCGTCCTTGCAGGTGTTTTTCAACCCTCTTTTTGACCTTTGACAACATGAGACCCATAATTAATTCTTTCCGTGCTTCTTCCAAACCCGAATAGTCATATTTAAGGGTTGAGTTGGCTTGCTTATATTTCAAGATTTCAATCAGTGAATATTTCCATTTCAATTGATTTTCTAGTCTTCCATTTACTTCATTCCCGAAAAGCAATTCGTTATCCTTTGTCATCGCCAGAACGCTTGGAGTAAAATCTCGGCCCCACTCGTCTTGTATTATTTCAAAAGTTCTGCTCGTCGGGTGAAAATATCCTACCCGAGTAAAATAAGGTCCAAATTCAATAGCTAAATGATGCGTTAGCGTATAACTATAATTTGCGGGTGAAGGAGAACGTTTAAGCTGAACCGGGATGTTGGCAGGTGATACGGAGTTGACGGTAGTATTTGTCGTAATGCTTGAGGAGTTGATACCAGCAAGACGCTGTTGATATTGTTGACTTGGTTCTGCCATCGCGTTGCTGTTGTTTTGGACCTCCCGTTCCTTCGGCTTCATTTGTTTCCACCTAATTTCGTTTTCTTCTTTAAAAACTGTCCAGTCGCACTCAACTTTCCTCTTCAACATTTTGACGTAGCTTGAAACACCGCCCAGACCTTCCATCTTAGTTAACTCGATATTTAAACCATTGCAGACGTCATTTAAGAATGTGTCGTGGCAATTCTGTAGTTTTTCAGGATCCATAGATTGTCCAGCTTCTTCCAGAACATCTTCCATCTGGTTGTTATAACTCTTTTTCTGGTTCTTAATCGCTAAACCTACGCTTATTGCCAGCTTGTCCCCTTTTATCTTGTTGTTCTCCTGAAATGTACACAGTATGGGATTTAATTCGTTCTGTAATAATTTACTGTGTTCATGAAAGTCCATCCCAGAATCGGATTCAAAGTTAGATGCCTTCTGTAATGCTTTCGTAATTTCCCCAACAACATCATTATGAAGATCTTGCAACTGTGAGGATGTCCACAGATTTACATTCGTGAATGTCGTCATCATATTATTGTAGAAACTTTTAATACTTGGCTCATTCTGGGCGATGTCAAAAACCAACTCCTTCTCCAAATTGCTTCTACTCCGATTTGATATTTCAAAATATTTCTGCATTTTTTCGATACAAGTTTCTAATTGTTGAGGAAAGAATTGCAAATTTGTCTTGAATTCTTTCTGTGCTTTCGCGTAGGAGTCTTCATGATATATCTCAAATTGTTCAGGAGACAGGCAAAAATGAAGTTCAATTCCACTGACCATTCCTTTCTTGTACATATTCAGAGATTTTTCCAAATCAATCATGTCACATAAAAACGAGCTTGTATCAGATTCCACCATGTTTTGAATCCTATGTTGAGGCCGTAGTTGCACTGTCAACATGTGGCTTCGCAGGACGTCTGAGAATAAACTTCTAGGGCTAAGTATGCTTCGCCCGTTGATTATGTCCCACCCCATGTTTCTTGTAGCATCTTCAAGTTTACACTTGAAGGACTCCGAGCAAGAATTATATTCTTCTTGGGCAAATTGAAGTCTTTGTAACAGTTTTGAATTAATTTCTTCTACTCTCAATAGGACTGTACCATCGATTAGGTACTCAGGAAAGTTCAGTTTCAGTTTCTTTTGGATGCTTGCGCAAACACTGATCTGTTTGATTTTATTCTTGATTAGCTCAGAAGATGCAGGACGATGAATGTTAATTGTCCGTGCAAATTCAGTAAGACGATCTTCATATTCGGACAATAATTGATCAACTTTCCCATTAACTTCAGCGCGCATTGCAAGTTCCTGATCACCATCCAATATTATTGTACCGTTGATCACCAGATTTGCAAGAGCATCAATCCCAACTTCAGTAGACGTGTTATTTGTACCCTCCATTCGGTCAGTATCGAGCGTAGAATTCAGCATCTTGTTATCACTTGTAACTGCCTTCTTGGAGTTTTCATCGGGTTTTAATTCATCATTATCTAAACGTCCACTATTTTGAGGGACATTTTCAAACTCGCCTAATTTTTGTTTTACAAGATCTTGATGCAAATGGTCATATTCCGTGTTTACTTTGCTGCCTGAATCCAACTTCAACCCAGGTTTCCTTCTTTGAATCGTTTCCACTCGTGCTTGGTTACTTCTGATATAATTAAAGGGAGGAATTCCAGATTGCCTTAAAACTTCTAACTGTTCCTGCTTTGCAGAATTATTTGTTTCATGATCACTTTGTTTTTGGAGCCTCAGGAGCAGTTTTTCTTCTGCAGTCTTATACTGCTTGTTCAAGGCCTCGTCCAACTTCTCCATGATATTCCAATTGCTAACGTCTGATTCGTTCACCCCGAATTTAGTCTTTAAAAATTCCATCAACTTACGTCGAGCGTTAAAAACAAGCATTTCTTGGGTTTTTCTGGGTTCTATTTCCGAAAGGCAGTTACCAATTTGAGATTCATGAGATGTTAGTAATGCTTGAATCTTTGCTTCACAGAGTTCTTTGTCTGCGGGAGTCAATTCTGCTATTGTTTGTTTAGCAGTAGAGACATGGAGATCTTCTGCAGGTTCTGATTGAATGTTGCCTGCTGATGGCAGTGATAGATTTAAAGACATTCCTTTCGTGCCCATGAAAAATGACGTGGTTGTCTTGCAGTTTGTTTCTATACTTTCTTTTGTGTTGCTATTTGTCGTTGATGAATGATTGGAATCGCCAGCACTAGAACTGCTTTCATGGATTTTAGAATCGGTTTTCTGGAATCGCACGGGAGCATCTTTGACCGTGTGCGATTTTTCTGTACTAGTATCATTATAAGATCCTGAAGATTCCATCACAGCTTCTTGGCTTGTAGTCCCGAGATGTACTTCATCACTCTACAAATTGTCAAAAATAATATTTATCATTGTATCAGAAGATTTAAATTGACTCAAGTTTGAATTTGTGCTTGACACTGGACTCAACATTTCTACAGTTTTCGCTTGAATATTTGCAGCAGGTAGTCGGATTTGATCATCATTCAGTGTCAGAGGCTCACGTACAATGGCAGACACGTGATTGTCGAATATCTTTTCTGGTGCAAAAACTCTATTTTGTCGTTCTTTGGTTATTCTTACCTCAATAAGGTCACCTTTAGATTTGTCTGCATCAAGTTCATTCAACTGAAGCACATTTGATTGTTTTTCCAATTTGTCCAGTTCCAGTATTAAATTATTCATGCGATTACATAACTCCTCGAGGATTGTTTCCAAGTCCGGAATTTTTCGTACTCCAGCGATAAGCGAATCTGGGTCAAGAAGTGTATTCATATATGGTTTGAAACTTCGAAAGAAGGCATTGTTGACGTTCTGCAGGAATCCTGCCGCATCACAGAGTGGAATGAGTTCTGGTCGTTTCATAAAGCACGCTTTGAACAGTGGCAACTCTTCGAGTATACTTTTGAAGTCTTCCGTGCTTAAGACATCCTTCAATAGTTTCTTTACTTGAGACATTGCATTACTTTGTCCATAAGTTGGTTCCGAATCACGAATCAGGAAGGTTATTTGGTTGTAGTGTTCCTTAGTACTTCTAGTCACAACCGTTAAGGAGTAAAGATCGTCGATCTACAAAGTGTTAAAGAAGATCAGTAAATATAATATGTTTTTCATGGAGGTAGTTTAGTGCTTAAAAGTCTTAAAAATTTACTTTGATGTTCTCTACACAATTAATGATGACCTTAGTTGAGAACATGAAGAGAAACATGTCCATCGCGGTGCTCCTCTTGCCATTTTGTTTCTCGTCCAAAACAGAGTCCAAAAGAAGGACTGGAAACTTCTTCCCATCATTGTCTGATAAGTGACCTACGTTTTCAGAGATTTTCGATGCATGCAATATCAGCAATTCGGGCCAGCAGTAAACGCCACTTTGACCTACAGGGTAGTTTCTGTCCTTTGTGGGGAAGCCTTGTAAAGGTTCGTTTTTCTTACGAAGTTCATTGCACCAGTTTCCATGACCTTCAGACCGAAGATATTTAAGTATCAGATTGAGAAAGCAGCTTTTCCCACTAGTTCTGGGACCCACTATGGATAAAATGATTACTTCATCGTTCGAGTTTTGCTTCAGTAAAAGGGAAATTGTTTGTACTCCGGCATTGTCTAATTCGATGAAACCATGGACCTCCTTGATGATCCTTACAGGCATAACGCTATCAGCATTCGACTCCATGCCTTTGCTTAGCCTGTAAGTATAGTAAAAAAACATTTACCGGACGTTAGTTATTAAAGAGATCATACATGTACACATATTCTATATCCTACAATTTTGGTTTCATATGAATAGGAATAAAATACCAAATGGAAGTGTTCCTTCTGACAGAATCTTACCACAAATATTGGGCTTTTATTTATAATATTATCCTTATTGCGTTAAAATTGAACGACATTATTCGATTATGGAAAGTCAACTATTAAACATGAAACACCTTAGAACAAATCAGATCGTGGCAACCAAGCATTTCTCGCATAGCTGCCCATCATCGTGAACTTTATTTTTGAGACGAGAAACGGCAAAGTCCACTTTACAAATAAGGTCTCTTCGTATACTCATATCTCCATGTCGATGTTCTCCGTCGATAAGGATGCAATCGAAGTTAATTTGCAACTCTCCGGATCGCGTTGTCAAAGCGCGGTACTCTTTCGTGAAGTGAGGACCTGCATATTGCTCAACGTCCCTTTCAAACAGATTTACTTCCCGAGTCAGTTCCTCGAGTTGCATTTTAACAAGATCTGGAAATATATAGAGGCAACTACAGATACTGATTTGTTGTTTAATTTGTATATATTTGAATGTGAACCGCAATATTTCATGAAATATACCTCCACTGTGATCTTCTTTTGAATTTTGTGCAGCTTCTAAAAGTGTATTTGTACACCGACCGTATTTTCGGGTTAAGTTGAGCTCAGCCGCCTTCAACTCCTCTTTAAAACTCCTGATAATTTTTTTACGCCGTTCATTTTTGTCTAAATGATCTAACGAAAGCGGGTCCATTTCAGTTTGGATTCTGTTAAATGAAACAATTACGCTAGTGGCATGTGTGTTTAAGTGACGTTGTATAATATGGCTAATTGAAGTCATAGAGTTTTTTGGTTATTTTAAATCAAACCAGTACCTATTTTTTAATTGTGGATCCTTATTTTGACTTTTTGAGCGGTGCAAAAAGTTATGGAAGGTAAGAGGCTCGTACTCGGAGGAGCTTGTGGAAAAGAAAAACGCGATTACCACTGCAGCACCGTACGACACACTGACACGGACCACTATCATACAGTACAATTCCCGATCAATTTCTATATTTTTGCTTACCTCAAAGAGGTTCTTAAACAATGACATGGTAAACAAATGGTGCCAGAAATGCCTCGTACAGATAGCAGTTGGGTTCAGAGACCTGGGTAACCCGGCTGATACCTGGCTACTGACCTGCATTATGTGAACCCACATGTGAGAAGAGGAGAAGGCTTGTAGCATGGGCAAGAAGGATAGCCCATAGATATCCTGAAAGAGCTATTTAATATATTCAGTCTAATCAATCTCAAATCCAAGAGATAATGAACCATGGCAAACAGTAGGAGTATGAGTGAAGAGAATGTCAATAGCTGGGCGGGGTAGCTCAGTGGAAGAGCTTCTGACCGGTAATCAGAGGACGTGGGTTCGTATCCCACTCCCAACCTGATTTTTGCATTCTCCCCTCACTTTCAAAATACCTTTATCTGTTATACGCTTCAGAATCAATCTCCTCTTCCTTCGCCTCTCCAGTGTCTATCAAAGCTTATAGATTACTGAGTGCTCAATTGCTTATTTTAAGTAGAGGTATTCCTGGGTTAGAAATTGGATTTAATTGTCACTACATAACAATAGTAAACATCAAATAATTATTCATTTAAATACTGAAGTTAAGATTCAGTGTACACCTCACGGAATATTTTATTGCCTCAAGGCATTGCTTGATGAAAAATAGGGTCCATGTCTTAAGGACGACCGCGACACTTCCACAGAGGATCGGAAAATTGCAGAGAAATTGCAGGAGTTAATTCATGGTTTGCACTGGCAAAGTACTTCTTTAGAAACCATTACAAATCCTGATTTAAAGAATTCTTTATTTGAATTTCAAGTAGACGTACTCCTACACTATACAACCCTTACTATAATTTGATATGTTGAGACATCAGCTGGTTGTAATGCAATAAACTAGGGATTCGTCTGGACCTAGAGTTCAACTAGACGTTGATAAACTTATGAAAGACTGCAAGAATGTCGTAGTTAGATGCTCTAAATGGGGTCAAATGAGCAAAGAATTAGTAAAGGACTGGATCAAAACTTGCCTAAAACTCATCAAGATAGAGAAATGACTTCTTTTTGTGGATTCATGAAAAGGTCAGAAGAGTCTAACTTTGTGAAACCACCCGCTCTAGGAAGTATTTATGCTTCAAACACCTTTTCGTTGAATTCCATTACCACGATGATAGTAATATGTCAGAGGCATAGTCTCAGCAATAAAGGCCTAGCAACTACTTTCATTGACCCCCACTGCCACCATTATTAAGCATTTCTGGTACATAAAATTTATGCTTATTTGTCATTTGTGTGTATTAAGTGCTATAAACACTACACAGACGATGATCAGGGTTGTACAGTTGAATAATGTCACTCGTGTGAATGAAGTGGTTATGTGCGTGTGTGGAAATTAATATTTTCCGGGTTTAAGGAGTATTCTTGCCCCACCACACAGCTTATGGCTGCACAAGGACGTGCAGAAGGAAGGAATTTCTTGCCAATCGCAAAAAGCAAACCCTCGGTCTGCTTAATAAGGGATTAAGTAAGATAATTCCCTCAAACAAGACACTAATTGCATTATTTTAGAAGATGATTAAGGGAATTGGGTAGTACTTATTAACAAACCTATAGACGTGGAAAAGATGAGAACAATGATATCTGATGAACCATTTATAGAAGTTATTTGCGACGTGACTAATCATCTACAGAAAAGGCTTAGGAACCTTTGCCAACCTGTGACTAATAAGGAAACTAGACACGTATCTAATTATAATATGCCACAAAGTGCCTGAAATTTTATGGGGTACCTAAAGTACGCCAAATGGAATTCCATGTAGACCTATGGTGGACTTTAGAAACTCTCTTTGTAAAGAAAACGAGATTGGGCAAAGATTTTTGATTGAAAGATTTTTAAGAAACTAACTACAAAATACCCTTAAAGCGTACGAAACTCCCCAGCATTAGTAAAAGTGGTTCAGAACATCAAACTAACACCTGGAGATACTGTAGTGTCATTCGACGTCGCATATGTGTTTACAAACGTCTCAATAAAGGATCTCTCAACTGCCTAAAGGAATTGTTAGTGAGGTCACAAAACCTTCAAGAAATTAAGAAACTAAATGTGAATGAAATCATGGCCCTGATAGACGTATGCAAAACATCAACAAGTTTCACTTATGACACAAAATACTACTCACAAACATATGGAACACCTGTTCCTTCAGTTCCTTTTTCTTCAGTATTAGCTTAAATGTTTCTTCAGAACATAGAAAAACTAACAATCGAAAAGTTCATATTATTAGGATTATTTTTAGACAAATTGAAGGATTTGAAAGACAGATTCGTTTTTTCTTGATAAACAAAGTGAACTCTTCAACATCTACAACTGTTGACACACTAGGGATTTCTCCTAAAATGATCGATTTATGTATGAAATCTTCCAATTTTCGATCACGTTACTGTATTTTATAACACAATTGTTAATGATAATATGATCCCTGATAAACTTAAAATGTCTAAAGTATTACCAATCCCAAAGATCTCAAATCCTGCATCCCCAAATGACTTACGTCCGATTTCCATTCAACCAGTTCTATTAAAATTATTAGAGAAGTGTATTCTACCTGATCTGTCTGCTCACCTGGAAAGTAATTTGTTGTTTAGCAGTGAGCAGTATGGATTTCGCAAACATCACTCAACCAACCATGCTCTTATATCAATTGCTGACTTTGTTAAGAATGCTTTAGCTAAGAAACATGTCTGCTTCATGATAGCATTAGATTTTAGGAAGGCCTTTGACAAAGTTGACAAGAATGTTCTTGCCCATAAACTGCAATGGTACAATATTGATAGTAAATTAATAAGTTCATTACTGTCTGATAGGTCTTAAAAAGTCTCACTCACTTGTAATAATAAATGTGAAACATCTTGAACGAAAGACCGCGTACTTGGTGTACCCCAGGGTGCTTGTTCCTCTTGTGTTTTGTTCAATATACTCATTAATGATCTTCCGCTTCATCTAGACCATTGTGAAATAGTAATGTTTGCGGACGTTGGAACTATGTTAATTAGTTGTCCTATTATTGATATTGTTCCTACAATAAGTCTAATAGAATCAGACCTCATGAATG
>JAQGAB010000098.1:0-46546 GCA_034696565.1 Isotomurus graminis
CTGTTGAAAGGCTTTACCAAATTAATATTAATAGTGCCAGAACCTAATGGTACATTTTAAGCTGATTCCCCAATTCCTAGAAATCTTTAGGCGTTACTCTCTAAGCATCTTGAAGAATCCTATTCGAAGCGACTTCGTGACAAACACGTAATCCGATTCTTATTAATAATGCAGCCTCAGCACACTGAACAGTCAATGCATTGGTTCATGAGAGACTTACGGTTTGCAGGAAATGTTCAAGTTGACCCGATTTGAGGAGATTTCCCGAGTGAAATGATGTGACACTTGGGATCACCATCAAATCACCAGTCTACCATGGATGCAAAGTGCGAGTAAAAGTGAAAAGTAAAGTCAAAAGACTAATGGTTTGTTTGTGAGATCATCAATCTTCCTTTTACTTTTATTCCATGGATTTCCGTCTCACGCTCTTCTACATAACTTACGAGGGAAACAGTGTGTGTGTGTGTGACTGTATGGAATATGAAGCCCAATACCCAACGAAAGATGTGCAACACAACGAAAAGTTTAGTAAGGTTTACCGTGGAATTGGAACAGATGAAGGGTTTTGCATCGCTAAAGTATGGAGATCAGAGTGATGATGATTCAGTCAGTGAGGAAACCTTACAAAACTTCGTAGCCTGCTGCTTCTATTACTGTGGAAAGAGCAAAGTATAGTTTCCATCCCAGGTATTGGATGGATCGAACGCGAGTGAAGCTTCATAAATCCCTGAATTCAGATGTGTAGCTTTTGTTTCCACTCTAGGAAAAGACTGCCATGCTTTACAGTTTAGAAAATGTGGAGAATGGACTGAATAATCGGTTGAGATTCAATTCATGAGGAGGGTAGACTCTTTGGATTACAGTTTATTTTTATCAACTTTGACTTTCAAGCAACTTATTATTTATGTTTTTATTTCCCAATGGTTATCCTTCGAATTTAAACGTATAATTTACATTGTAATTTTACATAAATAGTTTTTCATAAAAACTGACTCATTCAAGCTTTAATGTCTTTAGAAGCTCCAATCCAGTACGCTTCGTAGTTATTACCTTCGGTAGGAACGACATTGATCTTGATAAATTCGTGTGTTTTAGCGTTCCACTTTGGCCAAAAGTTGTAGAGAGGCTTATCGTTAATTGTCCTCTTGTTAGGATCACTATGTATTGTAAAAAATATATTAATACAGTTCACATGACCAAATAATCCACCTTTATAATTATTATACATTACCCAGTCGTGGCAAAGTTGACCCATGAGTCAACCATGAAAAAGCTTATCCAGTAATCCTCTGCCCTTGTAAAATCGCCGTTATCAAATACATAAAAGAGATCATCAGTATGTGTGACTCCTGTACAATCAAAGTTTTTATATTAATTCCCTCCCTTTGTACTAAATTGTCTCCGCTTAATTGTCTGCAATATTATTAATTACCCCTTGGCACTTGAGGAACTCCTCCCAGGTATGGATAGTATGTCTCAGAGCTAAAATGTTTTATTTAGAGTTACAGCAGGCAGTTGTTAGTACTTGTTAGCACATTTATCAACAGACATACCCAAAATAATCGAAAGAGTACAAGTATGTATTGGGATTGACAGTGGCGTGGTAATTGGAAATGGCCAATGCTGCCAGTTTAAAAGAGGCCACGGAATACAACTGGAAGCAACGTTTAAAAGCTAGATTATTCTCCATAATTATTATCAATATATGAATTAATTGTGACATTACATCAGTTAGAGCAGGAACCATCTCGGCCCAGATTCCAGATGGCCCTAGCGGTCCAAAGTAGGTCAGTACAAGAGAGTTTAAATATCCGGGAGGATTGTCTACCAGCCCTGTAAAAACATTAGGTTGGAAATTGGAATTTCTACAAAGGCTCAGTGTTAATAGCACACACATACCCCATGATTTAAAAAGAGCTGGAATAAGCATCGTTTTCAAATACACTGTATTGTTCAGCAGATTGTTGGCAGCCAGTTGCGTGTAGAGACGACTCACTATAAAAGTTCCGTCGTGTTTCGTTGTACCAATGATAAGTGGTACAGGATTCTGTTGACCTGCAGCCATCGATACTAACGGGTGGTTAGGGGCAAACTTGGGGATAGTTAGGTCGAAGTTTTGCACGCAAGGAGCAGTCTACACATAATGCTGGTTAACCTATTGTCTTTCTACATTACTGGTCATGTGGTCATATCAGGTCTTACGCTAAAAGTTCCAAGGTTGAGTGGAATACTAAATGAACTTGCTGGAAGTGCTCTCATGCAGCTAAGGATCTTGTCATTGTCTGGAACTGTGGTAGGCAGACCGAACTCGTCATTCAGGTAGAACAAGCAGTTCAGAGTTTTGGCTCCGGATAACGATGTTTGAATCGGGGTGTTCTGAATCGCCCAATAATCCAAGTCAGCACCTGCAGAACACAACTAATCTTGTCAAAGCCATGCAAACAATTATCAAAAGTAAATCTTTCCAACCACTAAGGGCGATAGCGTTGTGGAACAATCCTCGTGCTATTGGGGAGTCAAGTAGCCATGAGACAGATGCACCTCCTGCACTTTGTCCAGCTATCGTTACTCTCGTAGGGTCACCTCCGAAAGACTGTATGTGTTTCTGAACCCATTGAAGGGCTGAAACCATGTCATACATTCCTGCGTTTCCTGGTGCCTCGTCATTGCCGAGACAGAAAAATCCTACCAATAAAATTCAATAGGTTCACAGTTTCGGATACAAAATATGCTTCGATGCATCCAGAATAATCCAGATCAATTGTAAAGGTTACCTAAAGGTCCAAGACGGTAATTAAATGTGACAACTACCACTTCTCGTTCAAGAAGTCTCCCTGCACTCCACATATTCCCAGACCATCGAATGAAAGACCCACCTGGATGTACAAAGTCCGTAGCATAAATTACCTTCATTAACAATCAACTTAGCTCTTATTAATAATTACCATGAATGAACACTATGACTGGTAGAGGCTTCGTTGGAATAAGTGATTGTGAGTGCACCTTAGCATTATTCATAAATTACAACCTGTTCCTTGAGACAATCTTAGCTTTAAAGTTAATATGATGTCTCACTCTAGGCGTGTAAACGTTGAGAGTAAGGCATTCCTCCACAGTCTCATTGGACCCCGGAACGATATCCATTGGGGTGATCTGTGGACAAGGAGCCTGTGACCTGGTCGCGTCAAAGACTTCATTGCTGCCTTGTGTCAACTGGGTTATTTCCACGGATAGCTGGTGAATTTACAATGTCTTATGAATGCTAAATGAATACAGCACGTTAAGTCAAAGCTCAAAAGTGTACAACATACTGAGAACCGCTTAGCCACTCTTGCATAAGGAATTGAGGTGAATGCAGGATACTGTCGCTTGGTTAAATAAGTCCTCCGGGTACTTCCTTGCAGTTTTCCTAGTCCAGGTACATTTACCAAGGTCACCGGAGGGAATATCTTTCCTTCGCTCTCAGTCCCATCCCCTGAAACAACCGTTGCACAAACGGTAAGAAAGATTATTGCGAGTTTCATGATAATTATCACTTGTACAGCAGTCAGTATCATCCTCATAAACGACCGTCCTTATATTGAGATACTTACGCCATAAGGTGTGATTAGATGTGATCCATGGATCAAATGATAACCAGGGTTGATCATTTAAGTGACATGTTCCCTTATAATCTTCTTCGCTAATCTCATTGTCGCTATAATTCAAGTTGAACTTGTTGAACGCAGGTTGAATCAAACACAGGACAATTAAGTAATAAACCAAACACAGTTTGTGTAGATCATAATTAATTATTGCATTATTATAAACTGTAAATGGAAAATACATTGCCGAGTCTTAAAAATTTCTAATAATCAGTCATGGTCGGGAACATCAAAGAACTATTTTACAATTTAACAATTTGAGAAAAATATTTTCACCCCGTGGGTTTGGATAACTTTTAGTAAACCTATTTCACCACAAGATCCGTATTGTTACTGTTTTCAGCGGATTAATCACTGGTGACTGGTAAACAAAGTATTGTTGGAAAATATGTGTCAAAAGAACTATATCTTAATAAAAATAATCGAGAGTCATCATATCTTCAATAACAGCTGGATTATCGAACACCTTGGGCCAACAAATTAATCTAGAAAATCCGTGAAGCGATAGTGTTATACTGCGTCTAATAAAGAGCTCTGCAGTCAACAATGCACAGCAGAAATATTTAGGAAATTATGCTTATGCTTACTAATAACGCGAAAAACTAGCTTACCTTGCGCGCGTGAGAAATACGTTAATAACTCATTGAAACCTGCAAATTCGTAATTACTTTTGTTTTATAAATTATATGACAGCCTCTTCTACATACCTACTTTAACTATTCCCATTCAACTATCCTTCTAGGACAACTTTAATCTCTCACATTCACAAACTCTCATACATAACAATACGATTTCTCATAACCCTTAACAGCAAAACTTCAAGCTCTACTTTTTCTTATTACAAACCTCTTTTAACTTCATCATGCAGTTCCATCCTCAACTTCCATGCTTAATAAGGTCTATAAAAAAGCTGCTTATTCTTCACCCACATAAATTCTCTGTTTCGGCTGAAATATCAAATTATCGATGCATTTTAAGAACCCTTGTACCTATTTTAGAATCCTCCAATCCAAAATCCTGTGACTACTACCATTCCATACAAAGTCTTATATACATTATTATTCCATTCACCATTAAACCGTCTTAAAATAACGAATACACTCGACGTTTGGAAATGGAATCCACCATTTGCGCACTTCCCCGAGTATCAATTCGAATTCGCAAGAATCTGATTAAATTATTGGAATAGAACCCAGCAGCCAACCCAGACTTATTACGACAATGCACCTCTTCTCGAGGATTTATCGCTCCAGGTAGACATCCACTCTACATTTGAGCCACTCCACTGAATGAAAGTAAATGGAAGAGGAAAGCGAAATATTAATAATACGTCTTCCCAAGATCCATTTCATTTATTTCCCTTCCACTTCTTCACAAAGACATTATACGAGAGAATCAAAAAGGTAAATAGACTGAGAGAGAGGAAGTCAACAGAGTGAAATAAACTGATTTAGTTTCAGATGGAAAAATAACTCTCTCTGACTCGTGTCTTAATGAAACATAAAAAATAAAGGAGAAATGAGGGCTCATTTGCCCAGAGCAATTTACTTTCCCAATTTTTGCAATTTCTCGCGTCATTCAGGAGACCTCATAGTTGACTTTCTTCCCTAATACTTCTGCATCTCTCCTTGTCACGGCACATACTATCAAAGTTTTTAAGTCTTTTACATCTCCAAATTGCAAATCTTGGGTGTATGTACGTACATTCACTGTAGGTTTTTTTCTGCACAGTCAAAATACTAACTACTTACTTCATTTAAATACTTCCATATCTTTCAAAGGTGAATTAAGTTTTCTTTGCTTTCTAACAAACATACGTTTGTGTGTTCTAGTTCTGAGAAAGACTTCCTTTGATTTGAGTTTGCAAATCCCTTCCTACGCATAAAACATGAAATGAAAGTGTAACCTCTGCAGCTTACAGAAAGAATCTTCTTGCTACTCATCTCTCACAAATTGAATCCTGCCAACTCAACCTCACATATATTTTAGTCAATTTGAATGTACAATTATTGTTATTTGCAAAAACAGAAAATATACCGAGAAGTAATTCTTGTTAAACCAATACTTAGTATTTATTTTACCATAAAGTGGCATACATGTAAGTTTCTACAAAATTCTACAGCTTCACTTCAAAGCAAACGCACGTAAACTAGTTGTGAATAAAAATAAAACTCTCCGGATTTGGATTTAAAATCAACGAAACTAGAGACATGAAATAGTTTGAAGGGAAGATTGCCATTTCAAAGGAGTTGTGTGGGAAGCAACGAGATTACTTTTTGGAATGTCTCTCTCTATTCTCTGACTTTCAAATACAGTGTGTAGTATGGAAAATAGGAATGCATATGAATGTGATGGTGGTTGGTGTGTGTGGCACTTTGTCTTCATGAATAAATGACATCTCACACATATACACACTCTTAAAAACACACATACATGAACTGGTGGATGAAAGGAAAAGGGAATAAAATGTGCAAGAAATGCATTTCCACGCTTTCTCAAAGAGACCAAAGAATTTTTGAGACTCGTCCAAACCTCGAGACATTACAGAAGTCTGTCTTTGAGTGTAGGTTTATTACAAAAATAAATAAACTTTCTCCTATGCAACTCCTCACTTTGTCCCTTTCGGTTGAGCAACAAGAAAGTTAAAGAGAAATGAGACGTACAATAAATGAAAGTTTCTATTTCACATCGTCCTTTGAGTTTGAAGTTTAGGAATGAAAATGTTTGGTTAGTTTGAGTCGTTCACTTTCCTTCAGAGTTGAGAAGCGCATCTCCTAAAGGAAGTAGTAGAATGGCGAGCTGTGTAATTTTAATCCAAGTAGCTCCACTTAATCTAAGTTTGTCGAAACGGATTTATTTCTTAGCCGAAGTCCAACTGATAATAAGTTGAAATTTCGTAATACAAATATTTTAAATATGGACCTTGTCTCACATGCCAGTTGATTTTAATACCCAATTATGTAAATCAATAGTCACAACTACTACAATCACTGCATTCATACCTATAATAATGTGGACTAAATAGAATCTGCGCCAAAACTAACACTGGACAATTTAAGTTACTTGTCAAATCATAGTCACAGTCATAGTCATAGCATTGCTTATTTCAGTGACAAATATTACTAATTGTAAAACAATCCTTTTCATAATTAGTATAAATCATCAATGTATGGACTGCAAGTAAATCTTAAGAATATTTTGTAAGCCCCGTCGAAACTTTCTCAGTCGCAGTTATTCGTTGAACGTGGATACTGGAAGGGCGAGGGAAAAGCACATGCAGCCATTGCATTGGTGGTGAGAGTGTCAAAGGATTATTTAGTAATGTAAAGTGATGACGGGAGTGGAAATGACAGGAAGGACATCCTTTGCCCATTATCTTGTCATCCTCCCTTGTCACTCACCTTCTTTCATTAATTCCATAAGCCATTTCCTCTAATTACATCTGAAATTCCTTTGCATTTTGCAAACTGATACTACGTCAAGTCATAAAACTTCACCAGTAGCTCTTCGTGCGAAAGTGAAAGTACTACTTGCATATGGTATGTTCAACTCAGAAGCTACACACTTATGTTTCTAGTAGTCTATTAAGTCTATAATAGTCTAGAATCTAGATAGTGTCTAGTCCGCATCGGAAATTGACAAAACTCGCACGCACAACCCGTTCAACTTGCAGAACATATCTTTACGCACACTATTTGAAACATGAAAAAAAAGTCCCTTTCTAAACGACGCCTACTAGTCTCGTAGTCATATTAGTCGAGTAGAAATGGAAGGTAGTAAAATAGAAAAAGGAAATTCGATCTGGAGACTGTGAAAGATCATCTTGCTCATGCCGTAGGGAAGGAGAATGAATATGAATGACACGACTTATTCCTTCCGACTCCTTCCAGCCACGAGTAATAATAATATACTTTTGTCTTCGATCCTTTTCCTTTAGTCTTTAGAGACTTCTTTGAGATGTTTGTGAGTAAACCAATGACTAGGATGGTGGTGGGGGTGGACGTGGAGACGATGATGATCTCCAAGTGAAAGTAAAAGGAAAGGAAGGCGTCTTGTGACAAGTCTCACACAGACAGAGTCAAGATCCCTTCTTCCCTATTTAAATATGCATTATCTCAAGTCTTTAATAGATAATCAACCAGATGTGCTCGCCGAGTAAACCACTTTTCGCCTATCCTCGGCTTACTCTCCACCCGAATAAATCGAAATGTAAGGAGAGAAGCCCTCAGAGTCCGTCATTTGGTTTACGTGAGCGTTCATTGCACCGTATTAGAGATGTTAAACGAGTTTAATGATGCATTTGCTTAGGTCTTTCATTTGCATATTTGCATCGATACTTCCTACTTTCCTCTTCCACCTACACTATTACAAGATTACTACTACTGCGTGCTCTACACCTTCAAGGAGATTTCCACCATGAAACAAGAGGAGCTCCCGTTACTTAAGCCTTTCTTTAATTTAACAAAAGGGTTTGGACAGATTTGAGTTATTTTACTCCTTTCTAATTACACGACGGAGAAAGTTATTTCTTTTAATTAAAAGAAGAAAGTGAGACCCTCAATACTTCACACGACCCTCCTGTCTCGTCTCTAAATTCTTTTACAGCTGGGTGCCAATTTTCCAAGTAGTGAGACTGGTTTATTCAATAACTTATTTTGAAAATAAGACGCTCTTCTTTATCATCTCCACGAGGACAAATGTCTGAAATAAAGATTGACACGTCTTCATAAGAGAAACTTCAAGTTAAGTAGGATAGATTCCTTTGCATGCATCTACCGCATATGTCTTCAGGATAAAATAAGGCTGGGATACAAATAAATGCACCCAACAAATAAACTGCATTCACGACCCTTCTTCCTTTCAATTCATTTGGTAGTAGAGACGTAAAGAAAGACCTCCGAAGGGGAGAATGAAATTGATCTTTGAAGATAACCGAATTCGTTGAGGTTGTTTTTCTTTTTGTGTACCACACGCTCCGGTGAGATTTCTAGTAATCCTCCTTCCCATATTATCATAGAGCATCTTATCGTTCCCCTCTCCATCTTTCCTCTAAGATCTTATACCTTTTGCTTCTTACTGTTTCACCGAGGGTGAGAGTTACTTGTTGTGTGTGCAGTAGCAATATTTCTGAATCTCCGGTGCAATAAGTGTGTTCCCTACTGACACTTTGTATGAAAACTTTCCCCTTTCCTGGAAAACTTTTCTTGCATCGGATGAAGTACGAGCAGCGTTGTATCGAAGGCCGCATATCATTGAATCACTTTCTCCATTATTACCCACCACACTGACAGTAGACATACATTTGTCTCATAGCTCAGGGGTTGATCTTAAGTGCTGGTAGTGGTGGAGGTAATGTCTTTTTTCGTACCATTCAAAGTGCTGTTCATGAGTCCTAAGGACCTTATTTCTTATGTATACTTCCACTTCCAACCTCCCCTTCCCTTCCGGAGAGTATAAAATCTTCGTCTTGCTTCCGGATTAACTTTGACGCAAATGATTCATCTCATTGTCACTTCATCTCTACCCTATACTTATCATACAGAGTTAATAAACGTCGTGTGTCTTTTCTTATCTCCTTAGGGAAGTGCGGACCCTCCAGTCCTTGTGTTCAACTGTGTGTCGAGCTCCATGATGGTACGTTCGAGTGTCAATGCCGAGCTGGATATAGACTCCTCCTGGATGGATACAGTTGTGTTGGTACGTTAACATACAAAAACTCCTTTCCTTTCTTGACTCTAGAACACATGAATATCCATTCCTTTCTTTCATGGCACCTATAAAGGCTTATACAACTCATAACCTTCTATTCTATTCATAAAATACTTTCTTTCACTCTTACGATGTAATCCAATCTAAGAAGATTATGAAACTCTTGGTTGTTATTTCGTTGCTTGCCCACGCATAGAAAGTCGAGTACCTACATCCCTCTTGTCTTGAGTGTATCCACCTAAAGTAGCTCACATAAACCTCTTGCAATGGTGTTTTGCAAAACCATGTCAATATTGAAATGAGCTTATTCACCTGCACAACCTTTCACTACTTTTTCACCCAAGTTTCCTGCTAACCGAACCGATTGAACAAGTCCAAAGAACAAGAAACCTTTGAACTCTGTGTCTTCTGCTGTACAATGAAAGCAGTCTTGTATGATAATCTCCTTTCCAGTGAACCATATACGAAGCATTTGTTTTTGTTACATTAAACCCCATACCTCGTGAAAGGATTACCTGAGACCAACAACTACTATTGTTATATAAGGAAGCTTTCACTATCAAATCCAACATCCAAGTAGCCTTCTTCTTGCTCAGAATACCAAAGACAAATCCTCTCTCGTTTGGAAGTGACATTTGGGAATCTGAGTGCGGGTAGCAGATGCACTTACATCGCACATGATCACCATCTGAATAATACTTTCTCCGGTGCTACATTACAAAAACAATTCAACTCTTTTGTCGACGAAATGGGTCACCTAGAGAGAATAAAGCGCTTGCTGTTCAGTTCAGCCCATTCTTCACGGATAAGAATGGTGATCCACACACAAGATCCCATCTCGTCCAATGGTTACATACGAATCTAGCCATCTCCACACAGTAGATTTACGTGCACAAGGCGTAAAGTGAGTCCCACTTGTAATAGGATTTGGTTGGATGGCGAATACATTGAAAGTGAAGGAAACAGAGACGTACAATTTACAAAGTTGTCACATATTTAGCTTCGAGTTGTGGTTCGAGTCAAAGGGTTACTACACAGGAGGAAAGAGGAGTACCGTGTAATGTAATAATAATCATGGGTGACTTGAACTACCAAAACCACTACCACCACCAACGGTGTCCTCGGAGAGGAGACACAGATACACATTTATACAGATATATAGTTCTTTCGTTGTTCCCCGAGCTGCAGAAGAGTCCAGAAGGCATATATCCATACAATAGAAGTAGATGGAGAAAGTGGAAAAGCACCGATATATTTCAAGGCGTATGGTGGATCATAACTCAAATTTAGAGCTAAGGGAAAGTGATACATTTGGTTAGACTTGCATACATAAGAACTCATCATTTGAGACTCCCAGAAGGAGATGCACAAGCACACAGGAAAAGAGGAATCTCTCCAAACTTTATTTATAAAGACCCTGTTGGGTTGAAGGAACTAAGTAATTAAACACACATTGTGCCGTCTCTCTTCAGAAAACAAATATTAGACTGTCTACTCTTTAAGGAGAGCTTTCTGTTCGTTTACTGGAAGCCTGGGACACACAAGATAATTTAGAGAGATGCAAGACGAAACGCTTGGAGCGTTTAATCAGAACTCCTGATGATGAGTAAAGCATTCGAGGAGGAGACTCCGGTGTGTGTGTGTCTTTCTCTCTCTCCTTCCCCAACAATCCTTTATACTTTTGCTTCCCAAACCGACGAAAGAGAGAAATAAGAATTCAGTATCCTCCACATTTTTCACCATTTTGACTGTGAAGCAGCATGTTGTTTTCAAGAGTGGAAAGATTTATGATTTCCTCTTTAGTAGTCAGAGGTTTGTTGCAAGATCCCCGGTGGTGGTAGCAGTAGTGGTGGTGGTGATGGTCGGATGAACTTCTGGAGAAAGTCGTAAAATAGGAAGATGATGAAAGGACACACACATACAGGATACGTGTGAACTAAAAATACAGTCGATATGACTTCTCCTCCATTTTGTTTTACATGAAATATGAGCTGAGCTTTAGTCACATGGCCTTGTCAGTCTTTGTTATCTTTCCTACACCAAAATGAGTTCATGTCACTCTACAATTTAGCCTTGTCACTTGGTATGCGGCACAAGTTCCACACCTCATTACATGACTAATAATACCTCTGCATCAAATCCAATCATGCAGGAAATGTAGGTCGTGTGTGTGTGTCAGAATGGACGCACTTAGAATTTCGATAAAGACCAGACACTTCATGTAATTCATAGCTACCACCCAGTATGTCCAATATTCTGCATGAATTACTGCACAGAAAGGAACTCGTCGACAGAGGAGTCTATTAAATCTCAGCTTCAAACAAGCTTTTGTTCTCCCTGGTCGGGTGTCTTCGATAATCGATAGGATTTATAGTTCACAAGGAATCTCTCCGATGGTTCCTGAAGGATGCATTAAAAAAATCACAAGACTTCGCATAGGAATCCACCGAGTCACCAAAAATGACTTTCACTCGGCACCAACCCGCACAAATCTTTCTTTGTGGGTCTCGACTCTCCACACAATCAGATTTGTACCATAACTGCGATTTCCTTGTGGAATGCATAAAGTGTAATTTACGACGTGCTCTTTTACAGAATTACTGTACATAAAAGCACCCACCTTGAGTCCACACAACTCTGCATACTTTCCCCATGAACTGCTTCCCATTTATTACTATTATGAGTAGAGGAACAACCAGTACGGAGCTCAGTAATAAGCATCATTTCGCTCTACACACACACACCCATATACTCCGTCCGACCTCACGGATCATTAAAACTCTTACTTTTAGAGAAATGGCTTGCTTTTCTGCTTTTTAATATCGTAAAATGTTCCTTCCCTTACTTATAAAATTGCTTATATACACTCGCACCGAGGGACCTACATGAGGGGATACTTTAACAGCCTACGTATGCAAGAGAGGTCCTTCCCTCTGGAAACAATTTGAGTGGAGCATCTGCGATAAAGATATCTTGCCTACCCATCTCTCCCATGAATAAAACTATCATCTGCCTAATTGAAACTTATGTTATGACCCAGATTCCAAGCTAATGTTATATCGTTCCGTTTCTCTTTTTAGAACTTACCAACTCCACTTACTCAGATGATGACGATGACTCCGGTGAGTTGGACAATGATAAGAACAGAAGACGGATTAATGAACGTCAGGAAGAAAGGAATCGGTACAAGATTGCTGCAAAGGCGGCTGCAGAAACAGCAGCGGCTGCTGCAGCTGCAGACTCGGCAAGGAGTCAAGGTGGTGGTGTTGGGGATCAGAGTGACTTGCTCAGTCGACCCCTCCCCAGACAGATTGCGTCTTCATCTCATTCAAGACTTCCAGGGGCTGTGGTGCTGAGTGCCCAAGCTGCTGCAGCTGAAGCAAAGGAGAGAAACAACTTTCTCCAGAAGTTTTCCCCAGTTGATGCAGACAACTCTTTGGACAAGGAACATTCTGGGGCAGAGATTGTGAGCAAGTTGTTTGAGTTGAGTCACCCTGATAGTGGAGGTGGGGACTTGGGGAAAGAAGTAATGACACTGGGTGTTCCTGGAGAAAGGAAGAAGCTGGTGGATGGTGATGATGAATATGACTACAGTGCAGAAGATGAGAAAGACGATGACGAAGATGATGATGAGGACGATGATGACTCGACCAATGAAGCTGAGGAGGATTTAAGATCGCTGGAACGATCTGTCACAGTGTCCATCTCAGGTATGCTTAAATACTTTCCTGGCTTTCAATGAATTAAATACTTCGGTTACAAAGACTGACGGCAGCAAACAAAACTAAATACTTTTCAGGGAAAGACGCTGCCGGAGGTGGAGAAGAAGTGGACGAAGGAAGCGACGAGGACTTTATTCTTCCCCCAAGAGTCCTGCCACTCATTAAGGATTCAGCTCTGCCCCCTTCCCCCTTCCCCTCGGTTGAAGCCGTAAATCCAGAATCCCCTTCATCTCCCTTAGAATCTGCAAAGTCCGCTGCAAAAGCTTCATTCACTGCATATCCTTCCTCCATCCCCGAAGAGCCTTCATCTTCCTCCTACTCCTCCCAATCTTTCGGAGGCGAAAGTCCAGCCGCGGACTCATCCCCACTTCCCACCTCCGACTGCCCCCTCAACTGCAACCGCGGTGTGTGTACTGAAGAACTAGTAGACGAGAATTCCAGTCCAGAAGACAAACTAAACGTAGGTTACAGATGCCTATGTCCCATGGGGACTCGTGGAACCTTCTGCGAAACCCGTGAGTTTAGTATACCTATTCTCTCCATACTTTGTTAATTAGTCAAGGCTCATTTAACTAATTACAACCTCACTGAGTTCTCGCGGTTTCGAGATTATCTCTGAGGTCTCATTTATATATTTGTGTAACCCATTAAACTAAGGGAATCTCTCCGATCCATTTGCCTCCAAAGTCCCAGAACTATCAACTTCCCAACTCAAACATCTTCATCCACACACATTCATAGTGAATGACACAAATGGAAATGTGTCACATTTGAGTTTGTCCAGTGAAGAAAAACTTATTTTGGAAGAGATATTTTCTTTGAAGAGAGAAAGTTTGCGTCACAGGCAATGTACCACTCTCCCCTCTCCATGCATCACAAGTCAAATGCAACAAATTGTGTCAGGTGTATTTCTCCGTTTCACTTGCCCACGTACCATTGTGCCTTAAAGTGAGAGTAGGGATAAGCCCAAGGACTTCTGAACTCTCAGCTTTGTCGAGAATATATACTGTAGAGAAAGTAGCAAGAACGAGTGGGTCCTTAGGGACACAAGGAAGTTGTTTATTATGAAAATACTGTGAGTTGATTCACAGGACTGTCAACTTGGGAGTGATTCTTTACTTTCAAAGTATCGGCCATTATTCCTTCGATAGCTGAGGGTCATATATAGTTACAAGCCACATTCAGTATTTTTATACAGGGAAGGTCACCTTCCCCAAAAAAACACCCACACAGAGAACTTTTTTACAATCTCAATTCGCAATGCACCACCAGAGTTAGTAGTATTATTAGAAGCGGGACTAAGACTACTTTTCTACACGGAAGTGTAATTAACTCGAAGAAAAACATTTCCACGTACAGGAAACTCAGTTGATGAGTACCTCTGCAGGGACTCATTCAACTGTGAGCTAGCAGTGTCTCATTAGACTTTCCAAATGTGACCCATTTCCATTACTGGAATGGACACTTCACTCCACAGAGCTCTGGTGAATGTAGACGACAGAGTGAAAGTAGTCGCAGCAGCAGCATCAGCCTTCAGTCTATTCCTCTTTAATTCTATTACACCTTGTGGGACTACTACTGGCTGGTGTTTGTGATATTTCGTACTTATCATAAATTCATGCATATTTAGTCGATGCACTGCCAAAATGCTTAGTGAAGGAGAAAGTCATGATGATCCATGTGGGGAAATGGAGAGAGCCAAATGCGGAGTAAGTCAGACTCGGTCCACTCTCAACTTTCCATTTGTAGTATCAAGTGTGTATAAGAGGTTTTGTGATAGTGTTGGCAGTGTCTTTGATGATGATGATGATGGTGAGTATTTCACCAGATTAGTAGTTTAGTAAAGCCTGAGGTGGAAAAGAAGATCCAATTCTCCTTTCACTTCGTCACTTCTGGTGCAAGTTGTATGTACATTGTTGTTCTAATGGGTTGGGTAAGAGGCTAAAAGAGAAAGTAGCCGAAGGATGTGCAAGTGCTGACTTGACGAATTCCCCACTTCCTTTTTGGCTTTCCTAGTCACTTTTGACTCATATGGAGTTTAACGTGATCTTTCCTTATGTGCAAGCGTTGCAAAGTGCCAGTTAACTTGTTTTCGTGGAGAAATGAGAGGTTAATGATATGCAGAACCTGACGCGATATGAATTTGATATTGTATATATTGTATTTATACAGTGCCATCGTCAAATTTTTTTCTGTAAAATAAATTCACAGAGAAGGCAGGTTATGATGGATCTTCTTTGGTGAGATTATACGGGAAAGACTAATTTAAACTGGGTGATAAGTCATTGATAATTGTGAATATTATGAATGCTGATTAAAAGTAATAGCCAACTGAATCTTTTTGGTTTATTGCAGAGGAAGTTTTCGAAGAAGGCGGAGGATACAACAGCGGCCTATTCCGTGGGGAAAGTTGGGTAGCTTTCCCCGTCCTTCATGATGCATACATGTCAGATCAAATCTCGTTAGAATTCCGACCTCAGTCTCCCAACGGAATTTTGTTGCTGACTGGAGAACGAGACGACCTTTCCGGAGACTACCTGGCCCTTTTTCTTAAAGACGGGTATTTGGAATTCAGGTATGAGGACTACCACCACCAACATCCCTGCATTATATTCCTGCCTGCAACCTTTTTTTATCAAAACCCTTCGAGCATTATGCATGCCTTCTTTCAAGATTGCAAATGGCAAATGAAGAGAACACCCTTGGGTGAATTTCAGATTTGACTGTGGCTCCGGTTCTGGAATGGTTCGGTCCGCAACTCCCGTCAATCTAGAGCAGTGGAACAAAGCCAGTATTGTCCGGAGACGTTGGGATGGTTGGATGCAACTCAACGACGGTCCGTATAGCCAAGGACGATCTAAAGTAAGATCTCTTTCTCCCTCCACGTGTAATTAATTCATCGTGCCTCTCCACACAAGGGAGGAAATTAGGCATGAAATTAATGCCACAAGGCAAAGTCACTTCATTTCATCAAAAGTATCTTCTATCCTTAATTTGCTCATCCCAAACTATACACACTATTCTCTTTCTCTCGGTGGAATTAGCTCCGTATTTTTAATTACCCTTTCCAACCAGACCTACTGAATTATATGTTTGTCCCACACCAGTTTGGCTGGGAACTGGAGAGAGTTTTTGGTCTAGTTCAAAGTTTAGGAGACCCCTGGAACAGAGATTTCTGTAAACGAGTGCAAACAGATTGCTACATTCGCATTCCAGACAACCCATTCAACCAAACACAAGCATAAGGAGTACTGTAATAATCATGACATTTCATATTCCAAGAATCTACTTACAAATGCCATCATGTGTGGGTTGATGAGATAGACATACATTTCCTTTATTATCGCACGTGGACTCGTATAAATGTGCTCTCTGTAATGATCTCTCGAGAATGAAATACAAGACATCAAATGTTAAAGTTGAGTGTAGGCGAGTGGATAATGATCTAGTTATTCAACAGTCACCAGTCCTGTTCATTAAATGTCATCAGATGAAATCTGATTCTACCGTGTGTGATTACTTGGAAAGTTTCATTCGAGGAAATTGAAATACGGTTACCTCCATCTCTCCTCTGGAGTAGTTCATGTAAGTCCTTTAGAATAGCAGATAGAATTGGAAACTCCCGAGAACACGACACAAAAGAGGAAATTGGAAATGAACTTAATGATTAATAGCACGTCAACCTTGTCTATCATGAATTCTCTCGATTCCCCATGCAAAACTTGTGTGACTTCTTACATCACTTGTACATTAAACTCAAACTTCATCTACTTTACCCTCTCTCTCTCTCTTTCCTAATCTTAAATTGTGTCACAGGAGAAAGTCTCTACGAGAACGATAATTATTAGAAGTCCGTAGAGACTTAAACATTTCCACAAAGTGTTTTCTATGAATCAAAAGTTCAGCAGAGAGAGATATTCATCCACCACCACCATTGTGACTTGTTACTGTCTCTCGCTCTCTACTTTCCAATGTGTTTCCACTTGTGACTTGTGACTTTTTGTGCGTGGGTGGTGGAGACAAATGAATAGTTTTCACGGTATTCTCTTAAACTAGTGACTGGGGAAAGGAGAAAACAGAAGGGAGCAGAGGGGTGTCTATGGGTGGGAGAGACAGGAAAGGAACTGGAACATTAATTATTGTACTTTCCATATCTACAGTAACTCCGTGGATATTGAGGTCTCACATGATGGTGAATGTGGAATAATTAAAGCAAATATACACATACATATTACGTACAAATGTATTGCACGGGATAAGCTACAATTCGTGGGTTTCATCAATTCGTCTCATTCCCCCAGCATTAATTTCCGGTTTGCCTAGACTGTAGACTTGGTGAAATTCGAATATTTTGTAATTTATTCTCTCACAAGGATTTATTCTCTCATAATTTCCATTTGCGGGTGAAGATACTCTCATCTACCCATCATTCAATATTAGCTCAGATAGTCTTGGTCTTGGGTCATAATATCAAATTTCCTTTACAGACTATATACTTCCAGTCAGGGCTTTTGAATTCTCCAGGCATTTAAAATTCCTCAGGAGTATTCGATGATAGACATTCTTTGAATTCTTCCTTCCTTTAGCTAAACGTGTATCATTTCCAATGAAGTGTGTGAATTGCGTGAAAATACTGGAGAAATATCCAACCGTTCTTCACCACATATTTTTGATTTATACGCATTTCCAGGAGACGAACGCAGATGTTGGTTCATGTGTGTGTAGTCTGTGAGAGATGGAAATCAATGTGAGTATTGTTCACAGCAAAAACGATGACATGCTGAGCAATACTCAAAAAGTTTCAGGGGAAAGTGTGGCACAAGGAAAAGTTTTCTCCAAAGAGAAAGTAAATACAAACAGAATACAGATTGATTTAATAGCATCTGAGAGAAGATAGAGAAGTGGGAAAGTTTCGTAGAGTTTTGATATCTGGAAGAAGTGACATTGGGTAGATGATGATGGTAGTTTTTGGGTTGCGGTGGAGTAAAATAAGTGGAAGTTGGTGTATTCTGGTGTATGTGTACACGATGATATGGATTGGATTGAGAGAAAGTAAAAGTTGTCAGTGGTGGCTGGAGGAGACATGGACAAATAAATGTAATCAAATCAATACATTAAGTTTCAGATGGTTGTGTCGCGGTTGATTCTTACGAGATCCAAATCCATCCTACCATTCTTCCTCCTTCTCTTCCTTCTACCTTCTTCGATTGGCAAAGAGTGCCGTGGACAAGACCGTCTTGAGATCTTTCATAACTTTTATCATCCCGAGATTCATCCACTTCTTTACGGCACTTGACTTTAGAACTTCTTCGCACACATACAACTATATATATACCTGCCTTTCACATTTCTTGCAAAAACTGGGAGTTTACTTAGAACCCAACAAAGCCTTTTCTGTTTTAACAGGAGGGTTAAAAGTAGACTAGGAAATGGGAATATTCAGACGTAGGAGGTAGAAAGTACTGTGGTTTGCTAACTCCTCTAGGTGAATGAATGTGTGGGAACGAGTGGGTTGTTCGTACATCATCTTCATCAAAAGAGATACAGATTGGGAGACCAAGCTTCCACCATCCTAGGCAGGCCGTAATCTCTAAAGAGTACTCTGATGTGTACGGATATGTGTTTTATTTCTGAGTTCGAAACCACTAACCCTCCAAAACCGAATCCTCACGTATACATTCATGCACAACAAGCCTGCTGCATTGAAACTTTCCCTCGAGAACCAACCCAACTTTCACTTCCATCCATTTCATCTTCGCTTAAGCCATTCCAATATTATTTCCAAGGCTTATACAACCTACCCATGCCCACTCATCTTCTCTAGTCAGCCTTTAATTGGAAAATGGTACTGCCAAAACAGAATTAGGTTGAGATTAGCTTCCTTCCGTATATTTTGAGAGAAAGAGAGATACTCAATGTTCCAAATCATACTTGCGGATTCATAAAAATAGACCAAGCTGAAAGGCTTTCTTCTCTATGGACAATCGATATCTGTGCCAAACTTCCATCTCTCCCAATCACTTTTTGAGCCCTTTTCTTTCAAATCCAAATTCATACAAAATTATTAGAGCATTTGATTCACAATTTTACTGTCATGGTTGATGAGTGGCAAGACCAATCTCCTCATGCATGTCTTTTATTGTCTCCCGCAAAATATCGAGTCTTTTGTCGCTTCCTAATTATTTTCCATCATTATTTTCCCACGTACTTCACCCTGTGAAGATTACTTCCAAAAAGAATGAGAGAAAAGGACGTTCTAATTAAATAAACTCCATCAATATCTGAATCTCCTGTGTAGAAGAAAGTACGCTTGGAGATCTCTACGATAAATTGCTCATACCTTTTATATGCTCACACACTCACAGAGAGGAATACAAAAGACTCTAGAGATAGTTTAGTTTGTGGTGAGGAAGTACATCTTTGATAAAAGTTGTGGAGGAGATCATCCACGCGATAAATCAACCGAATAGACGAATGAACCGAGTTATTCCACATTTATTATCACAATTCTCCCTTTGCTCTTTCTTCCTATAACTTTCTTCAAGAGGAAAAAAGACCATGTCATGTCTTCAGAAGCAAAAGCATATTTTCCAAAATCCCCTGATGCCTATTCATACACCAGTCGAAGAGTAACTTGTAAGATGAAGGCACTTTGGTAGTACACCAAGAAAAGTGTACGGATGCATGCATGAATAACCAAAGTTAAGTTTCCGTTGATTTTATCCCCCACTCAGGTCTTATCGCTCCTTCCTTCAAGACTTCCATTTCACATTCACTTCACTTACTGCTTACCGGAGAAAGCAACAAAGTCCTCTAGGGCTTTATATGTATTCTTTTGTACACCCCCTTCCAACTCCTACATGTTTAATGTATTAATACCAGAGAGAGAGATGAATTCTACACACTATTGTTGTGCCTCGCAGTCATTTACGTGGAACTATCAAAAGGAAACAATTAATTCTGTTTCCTCAAGTTATTCCTCTAATTTTGGAGCCCCTTTTAAACCAAAATTCATGGGACATATCGCAAAGGACAAACGTATGTGGTGTGGGTGTCCCTGGATGAAAGAAAATGGGAAGTATAGAGGTAGTTTATACTGCTACTTTGTGAAAGGTCTCTTGTTGTCCAGTAGGAAAGACTCTACTTTCCAGGACAGGAAGGAGAAAGAAGAATGTACATTTTTAAAGAGAAACTTGGGAACTTGGGTAGAATTTATGTCAAGTCCTTTGATCCTTCGTCAAGTGCTCTTGCGGAGGAAGTTTTACAGTGTCCTAATTCTCCTCCCTTCCCAGTCAGCTTGTGTAGGTTTCCGTAATCGAAAATAATGTGTGGGAGAGAGAGTAGAGAGTAAAGGAAGTACGTGATTGACCATTGTGTGATCGCTTGACCTAACATCTCTCAAAGATCCGAGGTGGATCACTGAATGCTTTTATGATGAACTGCATTGTATATGTGTTTTTTTTGTGACCAGGGTCTCTTCTCAAGGATCACATTCAGACAACCCGTGTACATTGGGGGACAGGGAAACATAACTTTCAACTCGATATCATCGATTCAATCGAATTTCGACGAGGAACCGGAACTTAGTTCTACTCCTACAACTATCAACTTGACAGGGACTTATTCGCCTCCCTCATTTCCATCGTCGACCAGCTACTCCTCAAGTGTTCCTGGAGGAGTCAGTCCCACTGCAGCGGAAGACAAATCATCTTTCTCTTCCGGAAGTCCTACACTGACACCAACGAGTAGCAGCAGTAGCAGTAGTATCTCCAGTTCCAGCAGTAGTAGTCCTGGAACCCTACCCTCATCCCAAGATGGACAGCAGGCCGGAGAAGAAAGTGGGTTGAGAAATGATGGGACAACGACAACAGTGACAGTACTAAAGGGACTCGGAGGTTTCAAGGGATGCATCCGAAATCTGGTGATCAACGATCGGACTTACCGATTTGGATTGGAGCCAGCTGGCGACTCCCTTCAAGGATTTGATATTGGTGAGGAGACGAACGGGAACCTCATTTTTATCTCATGACGTGTTGTTCTACTCCTTCCCTTACATAATATGAACAAGGCGACCCGCAGCTTCCTCTCTCATTCATAAATGAATCCGTGTGTGTCTGTCCCCTAGTGTTTCTTCAAATGAAGATGTATCCTCAAACTTTTTAATGCCTTCAGAGTGAAAGCCAACACACACCCGTGTAACGTTCCAACAACCCAGCCATCCACATTATTGGACCCCATTTTGCCATTTCAATTGAGAAAGAAAAAAAATCCTTAATATCTAAAAGTTGAACAACGGGTTTTGTTATCTTTTGAATATTGGCATGAGAGTCCGGAGTACTCTAGTAGTTCAGCCCCAAAATTGACCAAACTTTTAAGGCAAAAAAAGAAAGTAAAATGGAGAGAGGAATAAAGAACCAAATACATGCACAAGCTACCCGAAGAATAAGAAAGTAGGTAGAGATCAATACACACACACTGCGAGTTTTCATTACGAACGGAAATAGATTGGGTGTGCAAGTATAAGTTTCCCTGGGACATTTGCCAAAATGAAACCACCCACCACCAACACCAGTTCCTTCTTTCACCCATGTAGATGTTCCGTACATACAATTCCCATGATCCATCATTTTTATATTGGCACGTGGAGTTCATGATTTCATTTTACGAAGCTAACACAACTGAGAAAGCATTTCTCATGCAAACCGTATGGACATTTTCGAACCTATCATTTGATTCACTTGTGTGTCTTTGTGTGTGCAAACACATTTAATCCAATGTACAATTACGTCTTCTAGAAAGCAAACAATAAGTTCACTGAGGATCATCTAAATGAAGGGATTTGTATTCAAGTCCCATGATACACGACAACACATTACATTCTCCTTCGTTGCCTCGGCCCATCCTTCGTCTCCTCTTCTTTTGCCATTTATTTTCGCACTCACCGACCATTCCTTATATATTTGCTATGTATTTCATGCTCCTTCCATCACTCCCCTATTATAAATTGTGTATAGGTACCGATAGACCAATAGTAGGACACATATTTTTGCTTTGAAAGTCATAATATAGCTTGCTCCTAGACACACACGGAGAAAGCTTTTAGAGACACAGTTACAGTTTAATGTGCGAATCCAGTCGTAGAAGATAAATAAATGTTTATTATTCCTCCACATAATCCTCGTGTTTGTTTAAGCTTTAATATAATAATGTGTACACAGCTCACACGGGTGGAATCACTATGAGACATTCGCGAGACAGGATTAAACCCAATTCATTTCCATTTAAAACATGAAAGTCATACGAATCATGACAACTGTTGACTTCCAGTCGACATTAAGTCTACACCAACTGGACCGAATGAGTGTTTGTTGTGCTTTTAATGGACTCTCTGCATTATATAAATACTTTTTCCTTTTCCCAAGTGCTCCCTTAACCGTTCGTTGGCTTTTCTACTCCCGAAGTTTCGCAATGTGCTCCCTACGTCAATTATTCATGTGCTTATTATGGTGAAATCACCAAATTAAATATGAGTCAAGCTCCGTAGATGTTTGTCCATTAACTTCCTCCTCTTACCCCACACGTATGTATATTCATAAGCTTTTATTTGATTAATTCAGAGAACTGCAATGACCAAGGAGTATGTGACCTCGTCAAATGCCAGCACGGTGGACAATGCCTCGTTCAGAAAGACGAGAACCCCACATGTCTCTGCCCGTTGGGATTTAGTGGCCCATTGTGCGAAACTCCGTTGGACTTGCAGGTAAAAAAAACTAACACACCTGCAACATGAAAGTGCATCAATCATTATCATTGTACTGCAGAGAACCATTTCTTTCGTTCTTTTTACCTAAACAAGTCAACCTCCGAAATAAATGAAAACTCTCGCCGTTATCTCTACTGAAATATATTTCTTTTCCTTTAAAAAAATCCTACACATCAGTTTTATCGGCATGAAACCATAAGTCGTAGTAGAAGTAAAAGAAACTAACAAAAGGGAATATTTATGAGTCCACGTGGGGATGAAGGGGAGAGAGATGGTTTCTACTTTCTCCCATTTGATTTACACGTACGAACGTGTGTATGTGTGTATGGGATAACCGTGAGTAAAAGTCCAACAGGCAGGTATTCGCCTATTTGTGTAATGTTTTAACCATTTGGATCGAGCAATGAGAAAGTAATAATAATAAAAGCCGAGACGACGAATGAATGAGCATTCCCATTGTCTTCCCCTTGAGGAATTCCGTTTTGTCCTGTTTGACAGGCCTCTCAATCCACACGCACAATGCCAACAATGGAAATGGTGAGAGACTCGGGTGGAATATAAATACCCTCTTTCTTATTTCTATTGTTATCTTTGTGACGCTCTGTACATGGTACCCTCGACCACTATCTCTCTCCATCCTAAACCATAGTTGTCTCTGTACAGGGTTTGTGTAGTGTGAAGCCACAATAATGGGGAAAGTAGAAAAAGCCCTTCACCGAAAAATTCCATCATTACTAATACTTGAACCAACTTTCTACCACATCAGAAATTATTGCCCTTTTTCTCTCACACACCTTCCTCTAACCAAGCTCTCCCCAAACCATCTCCAAGATTCGATGCACCTTCAAATAGAAATGCACTGATATTTATGACACCACCAAAACCACTACCAAACTCTCCACACACAGATACTCTCTGAGAGAGTCAAGAGTTATCCCAAGAATTATGGGAATTTCATATAGCTTTATCCTCTCCGTAGTTTCATTCGACTCATCATTACCGTAAAGTTTCGTGTGAGAGTCTTGTAGTAGGCTTACAAGATCGTTCGTAGCAGTGTGAAATGCCCTGTGAAATAAATAAGAAATGGATCCTTTTGAACGAGTTGCATCCATAAGGAACAAATCTGAGAAGCGAGGTAGAGTTGCTAGTACTTTAGTAGTTTAGTACAAAACTTCTAGCGCAGCCGTTCTGGTCACCTGTGTACTTTCTTCCCCTCGATGGAATCCGAATGACCATTTATTAGGCCCATTTTCTCTGTGATTAGTTAGTATTCAGGGTGGGTTTTATTTTTCATTCTACCACCACCAGTTTTCTCTAACGATGAACGAAAGACACGGCTTGTGAGGGAGAACTTTCATTCCTCCTGTCATAAAGAGTAACGTCGATTTGTGTTAGTTTGGGCAGACTGAATACGAAAGTAAATGATGGCATCTATAAGGAATAAAGTACCCAGCTCTGTGCAGCAATGAACATTATGATTATTTGCAGATTCCTTCTTTCAATGGATCGTCTTACTTAAAATACGGAGGTCTTGGACTTACACGGGTCCTCAGTTGGTTGGAACTAGAGATCGTGATTAAACCAGATGCTATGGATGGACTCATTATGTACAACGGATACAAAACAGATGGAATGGGGGATTTCATTTCTATCTGTATTGACCAAGGCTACATTGAATTCGCCATGGACTTGGGCACAGGAGCTGCAATTATACGGTTAGTCCGTACATAGTAATTCGAGTTTCTAAAACGTTCTTCGAGTTAAGTGGTCTAAAAGAAAAAGAATAAATGAACAGGAGGCATATTAGCTTCACTGCATTCACGTAATTACGGAACGATAAGGACATGTACGAGAAAAGTAGTAAAGGCAAAAAGAAATCCAAAAATGTCAGAGGGTGGGGTAGGTATCCTGATTGATTGACGAATAATGGATCATCTCAAGGTGATTGATGACCATGTTCTTCCTCCTACACTCTCGTTCCTTCACTTTCATCAATAAATTATTATTTATCTTAAGTCGGAAGAGGGGAAATGATGATTGAGCTGAGAAAAAAACGTGGATTCGTGAAGTACATGGAGACGACATTCTTATGGAAAGCAGTCTTTGTAGTTGTTATTCCTCTTGAAAAAGTCATTATAGTTTTTTCTAGCTTATGATGGGATGAGTGTCATTTTAGCGATCAAGCTTAACTCTCGTTTAGACTGATGTTGTACGAGGCTGGTGAAAGCAATTAGTAGAACGGGAGAGACAAACCCGTCAAGCACTTGAGTTCGTCCATTAAGACAATTTAATTTCGTTAAATATCGTGTAAATAATGAGGAAAGACACTTGAACTACTTCGGAAAGTGTTTGATTATAAATGAATTAAAGTGGATGGTGACTCGGGGAGTTAGAGTTTTGCAGCCCATAGGTTCTTGTAGACCTTCTCATGTACTTCGACTTTCACTACTTGCACGAATATTTCTTTAAGTGTGCTGAGCTCAGTAATTCTTCTTTTTATTGTTGCTTTGTTTAACTTGAGCGTGTATAAACTACTTCTGCTAATCCATATCGAGCCTTTACTTAGTTAATACATATCCCCTGTTCGAGTGAAAGGTAGGCTTTTATTGTTTATGTAGTGAACCCCTCGGGAGTAATTCATCCGGTGGAGTGGTACTTACTTGCAATAGTAGTACGAGAGTAGTGGAGCCCCTACGTGTACTTTCTATTCAAACGTCCTTCTCTAAACTCTCAGAGATAAGACACTTGTTGTTCTAAAAGAGTAATAAAGGAAGAAGAAGAAACAAGGGAAATCGGTTTTTAAAGACTCAAACTTTGTATGTCTGGAGGGACTAAGAGAAAGTGTATTAACTTTTTAGTTTAAGGCCTATAAAGTTTTGGCACCAATTGAGCCCCCGAGATTTAGCTTAACCGAGGTCGATAGCCAATGAAAAGGTTAAGGGGTTCGCTAACAATTTACTTAGCTGTGTAGTTGTATCGAACTAACAATAAGTATTGTTATATTTGGGTTAATCCACTTAAGCGTCTATAGACTTATCCATAAGAATATACGATTCCGTGTAACGTGTAATGCTTACTTATATGCACATTGGAGGCATTAATTGTTGGGTGTTTTTAGGAGCGACGCACCTGTTGTTCTGGGGGAGTGGCACCACATCCATGTCTCCAGAACTTCGAGACTCATCTCACTCAGAATTGACAACCAACCTCCTTTGATGGCACTTACACCCGGCGCTTTCACTCAGGTAACTATAATCTCTCCACATATAATCCCATTTGACTGCTACTTATTTTCATTTGGCCCTCCCATTCACAGACATGTTTGTGTTCCATATTCGTATTGCAAAGAAACAGAAATAATTCAATACTGAGCTTTGCAAATAAACGCCTGTCGCAAGTCAGTCTTAAGTAATCCTTCACCAGCTTCATTTTCGTTTTGAATGAAAAAGAAAGTGAATGTGATTTATAGCAAATCATTTTGTACTCGGAAAAGAATTTATCTTTTCTTTACTGTGGATTTAGCAAAGATATCTAAGAATATATCAAACACATATGTGGAGCACACACACGAGTCATGAGCATTCATACTTCTGCACTTTTTCTTTTACAAAGACTTACTGTGGATGATTTATTGCGGAATATAATAGCCAACCTCCTTTCTGAGCTTTCTTTATACTGAAAGACATTTGCACAGAGGGAAAACACACATGTGTAACCACTGTTCTGCGAAATATTTATCATTCTTTTTGGATTTGCAGTTATCCTTGCCTCACAACCTTTTCTTGGGAGGAATACCTGATCCCCTGTGGCTAAGTCCTAAGGTCAAAGTGCACGGAGGATTCTCAGGATGTATTCAGAAGGTGAGTACTCATAAAGATTAGTATGCAAATAGTGTCACCCTACAAGGTAAACTGTAAAAAGGCCAGATAACACTTCTACTAGATGAGTTTGTATATGGCTTGAGGAAAAACAGGTGAGATGATAAGAAGGTGTGTAAATTATTATTACAAGGATAACGTGTACAGGAGAGAAATTAAGTTTATCTCAAGAGGAGAGATGAGGAAACAAGTTTATTTATTCAGTCGAATTAGATTCACAAAAAGTTTCATTTCCACTGTAATTTCAACAAGTCTCCGGGTCTTTGTATGCATTGCTAGAGACTTTTAGACTTTCCCTAGTGAAATACTCTCCAGTGAAAGTCTCCAGTTACTCCAGCATGTGCGACGGTCCTGCTCAGCTATTCATTTGATTCTTGCTCAGCACTCTTACAAGAGACTTATGAGAAGTAGCAATAAATCTTCGAGGACATTTTCTTTATGTGTTTTGTCCTAATCCTTCTTTATTTCCACTTCTACACTGTTTTATTTCACCACTGCGGTGTACCTAATGCTTCTTCCAATTTAGAGAGACTCATCATGAATGTCCAGCGACTTTCCACTCCATGCATCCTCATTTAGCAGAAGAATACGACTTTTCTCTCTCTCTGTGGCTTTTTTGGCTTTCATTCTCGAAGAAGATTTGTTTGTAAACTTTGTAAACTTTGTAAGCTACTCTATGAAGTAAATAACTTTTGGTTCCTTGCTCCCTATGAGTTAGTATCTAACATGTATTGAAACCAAACTTAGTCTTTCTGTGTAATTACAAGTCTCTGCTGTTGGCTATTCAATAGGCGGTGTAGCTAATATTATAGTGATTTACGTCAATGATGTGGGGACCTTTAAATGGAATTTTCTGGAAGGACTGCTGTATTGCATACACCACACTCACTATAGAGTGTCCCTACCTATTCTATTTCTAGTTCGACTAGAGGAAGTTCTATATAATTTAGGAAAGGAATAAACTTTCCTAACGAACTGTAGAGAAAGTAACTAGTTCTCTCACTTTATCTCAGCCGTTCTCCGTGTTATTAGCAAATGGTAGGGTTTTCTATGTTGACGTGAACCATCTAGAGAACAAACTTTATTGCTTCCAAATAACAATGGAATATTGTACTAACATCTCTTTCACAATTTTTCATGACCCTGCTTGCTCTGCGTACGCAGTTCTAACATTTTGGTTGGTTCAAGCACCTATACAGGCAGGCTTTACACATTTTAAGTGTACAATTAACCGAGTTGGAGAGTTAATTTAAGCAATTGACAACCTAATTGAAGGTTACTTGACGGAGTAATAACACAAGTTTTCAGTCCAAAGAGAAATACAGCAACGCCAGCATTTTAGGTTGCGTGTTTTGCGCAAAGAAAAACAGGGCACGAGAAAATCAAAGTGAAAGTAGGATTTCTGTCGCAAAATGGGGAAAGAGTGATTTTATTGCAGATTCTAGGCGAGTCGTAAAAATGAAGGGAGAGTCTAGAAGAGGATTATTTAGTGAATAGATTGACATGATACCGGGTCGTTTGATTGGATGGGCTCTCTATTTGCCCGTGAATAACGTCCCATTAACTAAATTGCACACGAGGACTCTCCATAACCGCCTTTCCCAGTTTCTTATAGCCGAAGATATTAATAGGATGCGTGCTTGTCACTTGTTAGACTGCAACTCTCATCAGTTTGGATGAAAATGGGTTGGCATGCAAAAATTAATAATTTGCCAAATTGCCCAGATGATTAATGGGGAGGGGAAACAGTTCGCGTCTTGTCTGAGATAATAGCTCAGATTTCACTATAGAGCAATTAAGTCCAGGTGCATTTGTTCATTAAGGTAATTGAGTAGGTGGATTAATCCTAATGATTGCCCTGTTGCAGTTGGTAATAAACGAGAAGCCCCTTCGAATTATGGGTTCTGCAATGTCCGGTGTGAATCTGGAGAACTGTGCGCATCCTTGTTTGAGGAACCCTTGTGACCACGGAGGAGACTGTATACCCCAATTGGAAACATTTAAATGCCACTGTCCACTTGGATATCGAGATCCCTACTGCCAGACTCACATGGACAAACAAGATGTTATCACATCACCTCGCTTTATTGGCGATTCATATCTCAGATTTACTAATCCAAGAATTATCAAAAGGTAATTTAAGTTTATTAAATGTATTCCTCTAATCTTAAAAGATGAAGTAGCTGCATAATCAAATTGTGGTGATTTGATTGCTTTTCTAATTGAGTACACTTGTTGATGCAGGTTGTCTGGGTGGAGGCTGAACCTCAGCTTCCGTCTCAAGACAGATCTGTCTCGAGGCCTGTTGCTGTGGGCTGGGAGGAAGTGGATGACTTCAGCCAGTGATTTCCTTTCAATGGGCCTAAGAAATGGGTTCATCACGGCCAGTTTCTCCCTAGGATCTGGTCAAATCACAATTGCCTACAATTTCACATCCGTCAATGATGGTCAGTGGCATCATGTCCATCTCCTGAGGTGAGAATTTTATAGCCCATCATGACGCTTTATTCGCCCCACTTTGAATCTCAAATGAACCATGAAATGCTTTTCTGTGTCTTGAGTAGAAACGAGCAAGAAGCCACTCTGTCTGTGGATGATGGGCCACCTATCACTGGAGTGGCTCCAGGGAAGCTTCGACAACTTAATATCAATGACGGCCTTTATATTGGTACGTAGCCTACCTGACCTGCATATCTATGGACATCTTATACGAGATGGACCACAGTACTAAAACAGTTTATTTATTACTTGACCATTTCGCAGGTGGACTGGAGGACGCCAGACACCAAAGTATGAACAGATATTCCGAAGGATTCGTAGGGTGTCTAACAGACCTCGTTTTGGGGTCGGAGAGGGTGTCTCTCCTCCAAGAGGCTTCTGAAGGGAGGAACGTGGACTACTGTGACTGATCCATAGGGTCACTCTAGACTTAAATGAAGTATCTGACTACTCTACTAAGAAGCTCTTTTCTACTATTTCAAAACTAGCCAAGAATCCTGTCCATTTGTAAAGTGCAAATAAACCGAGAAATACACAAAGTCACATACCCAGACATCTCACAGATACCCTGCGTCACATGTAAGAACCTCTGCAAGTGAATTATGTGGCTGAACTTAAGGTTGTTACGATAAATGAATGTGAAGAAACTATAGACGTAATTTTAAATCCTTACGGTCCTTAAGGTAAAAGCAAACTTATCTTGATGTACGCGCATTAAACTTCTACTTTACAAACGTGCCTCACAAAATTGAGAAACTTCCTCTGATCCATTTTAATCTTTTAATTTCAAGACAAATTGTGTAATTATTGCACAGACTAATTCACACGTATCACATTTGCACCATACACACAGTCTATACACATAAAAATAATTATACCTCCATGAAAGCATCACCTTCCTCCTCCTCCTCATCATCATTATGTAAACCTTGTAAAACTTGTGTACAAAATGTATTGCGTGTAATAATTGAGTTGTATAGTGTGAATTTAGTAACTAATGCTTTTATTAAGTTGTAAGGAAAAAGTATAGAGAGCCAACGTGTACAGATATCATAAGACAGAAAACTAATTGCTATTAGAAAGTTGAGTCTAATTATCATTTCTTATTTTCACCCTTTCTGACATTCTCAATCTGTGAAGGATTCAAGAGAATTTTGCGGAAACGGCAATCTAAGGTTTAGAGCAATTGGGACAGTTTGCAGGTTCGCAACGATGGAATCCTTTACCTCTAAATCTCACATGCGTTTTCGTCAATCATCTTCCTATAAACTGAGGGATAGACGGGGACACTGGAGACCTTAGCCAAGTGTCTCCCTTTTTCCTGCCCTCCCTTAGATTATAGGGCTCAACAGAGTCTTTATTCAAAAAATATCTATCGTCACGTGTGTTTATTATCCTTTCCAAAATGCTGGCAATGAGATTCACCCTGCGATCCACAAGATTTGTTGGTTCACCTCTGACCCAGTATTTTACTTCACTCTTCATCTATATACTATGTCTTGTGAAAGTCCTTGTGAACTTGTGTGTGTTTAATGATTGATGGAATGTCTATAAGAACGATATTGCAAAGAGCCCTGAAAAAGTATGAGTTTTGAATAGCAAAGAAAAGTCTATGAGTTAATTACAACTAACTTTTCCAGTAGGATTTAACATTACTGCACAGCACATATAGATTAGGATAGAGAGAAGCTATTGTGTAATTATATTCCATAAAACGCTCTATTTAAGGAATAATTAAAAATGTTGTGTCGCAACTTACCCCAATAATTAATACATAGTCTCTGTAAATACTTAGTAAAGAAATACAATAAGCAACATATCATCCAGTAATAAGCATAGTAATAATTACTTGAGTTTTTGTAACAAGGATATTAAGGCACATTCACGTGAAATATCAAATATCATTCTCATATGCATATTGTTAGGTGTACAATACATCTAAATATTCTTTATGTACCGGGCAACACTGAACCACCGTACTAACGATACTGAGAGTGTTCCGTATGTGTAGCAGAAACACAGGACTCACGTATAAAATACAGCGTGGTTTGTTCCGCTATAATATACGGAATACCCTTTATTTTCTCGTAATACTTAACGTTAATTAATTACACTTAATAGGTATACATATTTATAGATAGATTAACTTTGAATGCTACTAACCATTAAAGGGAGAGCAGAATTACCAGGCCATATTACTGTATAAAACCATTTAACCTTATAAATAGTAACCCACTTTCATCACATTATAAAAGTAAATTGTTATCTTTAGTGTATAAATGAAATATTAATGAGGGATGAGTGAGGAGAGGACTATTTAAAATTTTAAGAGCTTTTAATACACCACACATGTAGTGTAAATATTTTCTAAAGTTCTAAAGCTAATAATACTAATAAACCCCACTAGCTCACATATGACAAACATGTATATAATAATATGTTTAATTGCAAATTAAAATACGAATGTTAATACGCATAATAATATTTGGAAAGATAGTGAAACGTACGTCTATAAAGCTGCTAAGCGTGTACATGTGCAATGCGTTTTAATAAAATCTAATAACTCACTAAAATACACATAAATGTAAACTGTCCGAATGTTGAATTGTTTAATCCACATAATTAACCATTTGTTTCTATACTTAACTAATGTGTGGATTGTTGTGGGAATAAAATCCTAATTTCTTACGAAACCCTTAATTGACCGTGTTTTATCGCATTTACATGAAATACCTTAAACATGTTGAATAGAAAAAAGATTGGACTTTTGGGGTAAGTCGTCTAAAGCTTTCGGGGAGTAGTGAGACGCGTTTTTGTGAATCTTTTGGACACGAAATGCCGGCTGGATGCAAATAGAAATCTGAGAAACTCTTCCCTGACCCGATTGTCGATTGTCGAATGTCGATGATTGGCAATCTATTCACTCGAATTTCGTACGGGCTTTAAGATTTAAGACATTTTAGAACTAAAAATACTATTAAACTGCAGTATCGAACATTTTCTCCCTTGGAGATTCCGTTATGAACAAATCGACTGCTGATATTTAGGACAATTTTAAAGGTAGTCTCCATTCACCACTCCCGGTGTTGTGTAGCTTTCGCCAAGATGTTTGGACTAATTGTGTCTGGGAGACTGGTAAGTTAACGTGATTAGCTGCTGCTTAGCGGTAGTACACATGAATCAAGTAGTAATTAAATTAATTTACATAAGGATTGTGTGTAACAGGTACAGACGAACTTTGTCCAGGTACCAGACAACCCCATGAAAGTTGTGGTGGATATCCCGCAAGCTGATGGAATTAACCATGTCGTTCTATTTCTGACTGGAGCAGAGCCTTTTCCCCCAGGTAGTGCACAATTTAAGTGTAAATAATAATTATAGTTAGTATTTAAGTATGATTTAAAATGACTGTTCGGATTTAATAGGGCTTGGAGGACAAATATACTTCAGTTGGCCGGATCCTCAGTCACAAGTGTCGTGGCATCTTTTAGGTCACATTTCGAATGAGAAGCCGTCAGCTATTTTTAAAATTTCAAATCTCAAGAAGAACTCTGAAGGATCAGGGACTATGAATAATTCGCTTCTGTTTGGTGCACCTACTATGACTGCGACGCATAATGCGCAGATTGGGATTTCCATTGAGCCGATGGATGTCATTCTTCAGTCTACTCCTGCAGCTACAGCAGACCCGTCGAAGGTTTCGAGTTTCGTTGAATTCACGCAGAAGATGTTGGACCATTTTGTGAATTATGTGACGAGTTTTGGAGATACCAACTACATTTCTTTGACCACTGTGCAGAATTGGTATCAAATATTTCGTAGGAGACTTGAAGCAGATCCAAACTTTTGGCGATGATGGAGCTTTTTATATTATAAAAACTATTGCAGGTGAACATACATTATAGGTTAGTGAGTCTTCGTGTGAATGGATGGTCGAGTTTTGTGGGGTTTCTGTATTAAAAAGATTCTCGGTGTGACTCATATATGCAAATATGACATATGTAATACTTATCACCTTATCCAGAAGCTGAGACTCAAAAGGTAATCATAGCTTTTGTACCAAATATGTGTAAATAAAAGTGCAATGTGTTCGCGACTGTGCCTGTTAATAAAATGTACATGGACCTGTACAATAAGATTCTTCACTGATTCTTGCCCTAGAGCGGACATTTATTTCTCTTGATGACCAAAAATTTTTCAGAGACTTCTGAGTTGACAGAGAAAAAGAGTTAAAACTTAAGTACAATTATTTGACATACACCGGTTAAAACTCGAATTAGAAACTACACATAAAAATCGAGAGGTGGTAGTTTATATTGCAATAAAAGAAACTAGAAAATAGAAACAGAATACCAGAAAGAAAACTCAGATGAAACTCGTCAGGCCTATAGTCATCAAATACATAAAAGGAATGCTCATGAGCAACAATACTGAATAATAGTGTATTCGAAAATGTCTCCTGTTGTTCTTGCTGTTTGTTGTCACTTAGGAAAACTGTGCAGTCGAGACACACAAAATCGAAACACGTAGGGGCTAATCCGTTCACGGCCAGCGAGGGAACTTGGCCAGTTTTGCACGCTCTTCGGCGCTCAGATCTCGGGCGATAAATAAGGTGTGGGCGAATCCACATCCTACCTCTTTTATAGATAGTCCTACATAATAACATAACATGTGATTAGAACAGATTTGGACAGGATTATAAATAGATAGTAAAATGACAAAGATAAGCCATATGAGTGTGACGTACCATCAAGTGGCTTCACCTCCATGGGAATTGTTGAGCTCTTGACGTGATTTTCGCCATATCCGAGCTCTCCAAAAGTTGGGCTTGCTCCCCAGCTTATGACCGAATCTTCGCCAACAATGAAGATACTGCAATTAAAAACAATTACCACATCAGCTTTTTTTTACTGTCGGAGAGTTTAACATTTGCATTACACAACCTACCATTTATTGCCACATGACATGTCGTTAGTTTGCATTCCACATACATCGTGAAGTGGCTTGGGATACATTGTAGCCTAAAAACCCAGCTTTATTATATCACTTGCGGAAATGAATTCCTGATAAAACGCAATTCATGGACAAAACACTTACTTCGCCAGTAGGCTTAGATTGGCCCCAGAAATAGACCATTTTGCTCGCTGCAGAATATGCAATGCAAAATGTAGCTCCTGCTGCAATGCGAGTAGCTTTAAACCGCAGATTTTCCAGTTGCTGTAAAAAACCAATTGTAGTTTGTTTCAATAATAAAGTTTTATATTCGGTGATGATTACAAAGATTGAAACATACTTTTACTTGGCGAGGGACCATCTCGTCTTTTGTAGCAGCATGACCGAGTCTGCCGTAGCCTCCAAAACCCCAGGTGAATACACGACCTTCAGAGTCAGTAGCCACAGTGTGGTTAACCCCACATTGGAAGTCCACTATCTTGACTGGACCTACTGAAGTCGACTGTTCTTTTTCTTTTTCTATATACCTGGAAATGAGGCGAGGTGATTTCTCGCAATCATATGTAATTTTGTTTGCCCTTGCCAAAATTTTTCCATCTGTATTATGGCCCCTAAAACAATCACACGTTTTTATTAGGTAATTATTGTTCATCTGAGCTTCACATTTGACTTCAATCTACTTACAATTGACCATATTCCGGACTTCCAAATGAATGTAGTCCACCAGAATTATCCAGAATCATCGAAAAATCAGCCCCACAGGCCAACCGCTCTATGGGTTTTCCCTTGTAGTCAATCTAAACGAAAATACTGCATTAGTAATTAACCTACGTCTACATCACAGCCTTCCTCATCAAACGTCTAAGGCCAGACGGCAGCTAACCTGTTTAGGAGTAAGGACATCTTTGCCCTCACAGCCCAATCCAAGTTGACCAAGTTTGTTGCTCCCACAAGCTAGGTAATAAAATAATATCCATATTATCACCCTTCAAGCAGAAACTAGAAACCAGCCATTAATTAATTTTTGAATTCTAACCGAAGACGATCCCTTGGTCGTTGAGAAACAAGGTGTGGTTTCTCCCAGTTGCCACTTTAACGATCACTTCGTTCTCCAACTCTTTCACCAATGTTGGGGTGTAAACAGTGTCTAAATCCCCAAGACCCAACTATAATACAAAACAATGATTCTTCAGTAACGAAAATTCAAAAATTCCAAACACAAGTAATATAACTAACTTGTCCACTGTCATTCCTTCCCCATGTATAAACTTTTCCTTCTTCATCCACTAAAGCCGAGTGGTTAGATGTACACCCAGTACCAATGGACTTCACTCGAGTGTTCTCTTTCCAAACATGAGGTCCCCACAAGTTCGTCAAGTTAATTCCTTTCGGTGGAGGCTTGGACTAAAATTCATAATAATTCATATGATTATTAATCACCCGTTTTCCTTGTCCACCCAGAAATAACAGTATACAATTGAAATTGTTTACTTACACCAACTTTAGGAGCCTTGCGTCCATTCATATCCCAATTTATTCCACCGCAGATCATCAGCACTCCAGCGTCAGATGACAACACTTCTTCAGCCTCCACCTAATTCACCATAAAATCCCACATTACCGTAACTTTGTTATTAATTCAAATATTCAAGTTTAAATTCAAAACCATTACTCACAGCATTTCCGGACAACTTCCGCTTCTTTGAATTTCCATTCTTCTCCTCATTGTCACTATCAGCTCCCCGTTTGGTACCCTCAGTATCCGACATATCAACACTCACTACAAAAACAACAAACAAAAACTTTAAGCCCTTTTGTTTGTCAACAATTCAGCACATTAAATCCACTAAACTATGAAGCTCTGTGCACTCAACCATGAACATAAAAATCATTCAACTTTAGAGAAACAATAAGTATTCTACATTAGCTAACCCGATAGAGAATACACAGATTAAGATGATTAACTAAAGACAGTTGACGTTGGAAGTCACAGGAAATGTAGAGAGGAGAAGCGTCTTTAATGTTTGTTGACGTGAAGTGACAGCGGCAGTGATGATGAGGATGATATAAAAGCTGTTTATTCCCGGGACAGAAATAAAGCTTCGGTTGGTTTGAATTTCCCTCCTCCCCCCTCCTCCTTTGTTCACACGCTCAACCACATCATCCTCTGGGAACTAATCCACTTGGGGCTACCACAACCACGCCCACGTGTTTTTGTTTAATTGTAAACAAAAACTTAATTAACTAATGCATAGTTAATCCTAGCTCATTAAGTAGCGGTGACATGGATTTTTGTTCCAAATGGAACAAGTAAGGTTCCGTCTCCATGTGCCCCGTAGACAATTTGCGCTGTGGGAATGTCGAACCTGTTGTAGTACACAAAACGGTGACGGTGAATGATGTTTTGATTTGATTGAAGATTGTTTCAGTTTCAGCGACGTAGTTATTGATTGTTGGATTCGCTCGAACAGGGTTTGTATTTTTTACTGATCGTAACCTATTATATTCAAAGAGGTAAAGATATTGTATATTTATTTCAGATTAATAGGAGGAAGGATGTCCATGCTGGACCGATTTTCCAATGCGGAGCTTCGAGCTAAGCTCTTGGAATTCGGATTTGACATTCCAGTATCGGTGAGCAAAGACTTCATGATCAAGAAAATAAAGAGTCTTGAATCCAAGGGACCAGGGGTAGGAGCACCAGTGAAAAAGGCGGCGGTGGCTCCACGAATCAAGTCTCCAACTCCTCCAGTTCAGACAAGAGCTTCCCGAGGTAGAGTTGTTCAGGACCGCGAGGAAGACCAATGTGACGGAAGAAGTGCCAGAGAACAAGGACAAAGTGCAACCCCCGTCTCTCATAATTCTTTTAGAACTTTGACACGGGCATCCACGGGAAGAAGTACGCGTATACTTAATTAATCATTCTTTTGTGATATGCTTAAATCTTCATTTGCTGTCTTTTCAGTTATCAAGAATGAGACTTCGAGCTCTCCCCGTAAGTTACGTTCGAGTTCAGTTAATACAAGGGTGAATACTGAAAAGTTTATCAACGATTATGAAGAAGACCCACTGCCAACTTCACATCAACAGCAAACAGGACAAGCCCAATTTTCACCTATCTTTGTGCCTAACAATATTGGAAATATTGGAAGTCATGTAATTTCTACTCCCAAGTCTAACATGTTTGGAGTTGTCGTGCCTGGCCGAATGGTATGAGATCTTCAGATATAGCTTAGAGGATTCTGTTGTTTACGTTGATGCATGCATTTAGGTCACTACTGAATTTTTGGCAAATCAACCTGTTGGGGCTACGAAATTCCAGTTAGAACTGAAGGAGGCAGAAAAGATCAATCACCTTGTAATTTTCCTCACTGGAATCGAACCGTTTCCTCCAGGTATTGCGAATTTTTTAATTTGCAGTCATATTTCTTTAAGCATCACATAAACATGCTACGAATTTATTAATAGGAATTGGAGGTCAAATCTTCTTTGGGTTTTCGAATCCTAGCAATAACCATATTGTCGAGACCTGGTATAATCTAGGGTTCATTACCAATGAAAAGCCATCATGTGTCTTTAAAATAGCCGAACTTCGTAACATGCTTCAGCAAGCAACAGCAACCTTTCATGGAGCTTTGCAGACTGCTCAAATTGGAGTATCGATGGAACCATTAGAAGTCATTCTTCAAGCCATGTCACCTCACAATCAATTAGAACTGCATAACTAAACAAACGATTCAAAATTCGTGGAATCTTCCCCAGATTTAATTAGAACTAGAAGACTGAATTTACTCAATTAATTAATGTAAAAAGCACTCAATACATACCAATATAAATTCTACCTATTATCTCCGTACATGAGTATGTTTATGGCTTTATGCATGTTTACAAACATCGTTTGCACGAAAGTTGTTTCTACCACTGTTAGTACTGTTTTCGTTAATAATGATAATGATACGTTTGAATTTCATTCTTATGACTCATCTTATATTTAACGGATGAATGCGACTGCGCGGCGTTCGAAACGTATGACCTCAACGTTATTAATCAGGAGCACGCAATAATCATGACTCATACGACACCAAAAATCAGGTAAGAATCATAATCTTACTTAGCACTAGATCGAGATCCAACATACTTTACCACCACCACCAGCAACGATAGCCGGCAAAGAGACCCACAAACCCGGGAGTAGCTCTATGTTATGGTGGCCTCCACAATGCCGTATCCATTACACCTCCACCACCACCACCACTACACAAAGCCTCCTCGGCCTTCGTCTCACTCTGTCCCTAGTCTCTGTCTTCAGTGGAGGTCTTTCTTCCTTCGCTCCCTGAAATTTCCACAAAAACATCATCTCTCTCAGTGACCTGCAGGTCAAGGTGCACAGAAAGGGGAGTGTGTCTGGCAGAGTGGGCGTGGGTGTGTGGGTGGGGCAAGTTGGTACGACGCTGGGCCAGTGGTGCCTCGGAGACGGCGGGAGAGGAGCGGGTCGCCTCAAAAACCCTCCTCCTCTCACACACTCGTCCTTGTTTGTTGCTGTTGTGCCTCTCTGAGCCATGGCTTCGTTCGAGTCGATGTCCGATGTCGAACTTCGCAAAAAACTCGTCGAACACGGATTCGACATTCCTGTTGCAGGGAACAGGGACTTTATCATCAAGAAACTCACCAAGTTACAAGAAGGAACACCCGTTAAGGGCCGTGGAGGACGCAAGTCGACGCCAGTAGTGTCGTCGCGACCCACTCCGCCGCCGGCAACTAACAATGGAGGTGGAACGCCCAGTTCAAGACTATCCCTTAATGAGTCGGGTAAGACGTTTTAAGATAATTATTTTGTGTCAAGTATACCAGTAGGGCTTTGTTAATGTCTTGTACAATGTATTGTGGTGGTGGTGTAGCTCATTTGCATATTTATACTTGATGATGATCTCATCTGCAAAGTTGCTTGGCTTCTTCGCGTTAATGGTTGATGTCGAAATTAGGATAAAGATGGTCGAATAAGGATTATCGGTGGAGAGATGCTTAAGGATGAGTATTGGGAGTTGTGTATTTATGCGGATTTTGATTTTTTTGCAGGTCTAAGACGGTCAGCATCGAAAGAATCAGACCGCTTGCCTCCTCCTGCTGCAACAAAGCGAGGTGGCAGCGCCAGAAGGTCTGTTGGATCAGCAGTAGAAACATCATCGAACAAATCAAGCTCGTCTGCGACCGGAAGACAGCGGAACAGTTTGCCACCACCAGCTTCCTCCGCGTCTTCTTCAAGGTTGAGACAAGTTGTGGAGACAGTGGAGGACGAAGAAGAGAGTTCTTCGGAAGACGATTCACTTCTTGTCGACGGTTCCATGAATGGAGACCACGATGAAGTAGAAGAAATGGAAGTGGAGGAGATTAGACCTTCTCAACGGAGCGCATTATTTAATCGTGCACCTCTAACACCGTACAGATCTACTAAAGTCACCAACAACATTTCTTCACGTACTATTACCACAGCTTTACCGACGTCGTTCACTACTACTACTACCTCCCGGGCGGGCCTCTTAACTCCGTCGCCCTACTCAGCCAACAACACTTCGAATAATTCATCCCCGACAAAATCGTCGCGGTTCGAGAAGTACTATAATTACTTCCGGAACGATACAGACTCGAGACAGGATGGAGATCCTATGTTATTTTCATTCTCAAGGACACCGGGTGGTGGTTTGTCACCATCATCCACAGCAGCCACTGTAGGGAGTCCATCTTTTAATAGATCTTACCCCAGTACCAGTTTGATGAGTGAAGACTGCTCGGCAGACGAAGAGGAGGAAGACTTCGAGACTGAAGGCGAAGGAATGCAGGGGAGATGGTTTAGTAAATTAAACCCTTTAAATTTGGTTAGAGGGTTGTGGCGGAGGAAAAGCGAAGACGCACAGACTGATTTGAATAGCTCTGGGGATGAATATGGAAGCGATAGAGCTTTCTCACAACAATCGAGTCCTGTGTCCAGTTTGGGAAGTGCAGGGCGGTACTCATACTCCACATCTCCAGCGAGTGGACTCCACATCAGAGGACCTGCTTCTGCTGCTGTGGCCCAACGCCTTTATTCTCCAGCTGCAAGGGTTCCTCCTGCAATGGCTGCGGGAAGGCAAGCTGGATTTCAGCTGTTTTCGTCTCGGGGAGAGAGAAACGGGGTTGGAAGTGGAGGTGGACTTTCTTCGGATTCGACAAGCAACTCTACCAATATCCCGAAGCTGATTGTCATTTCAATTTTGACGATGTTTCTGTTTATTGGAGTTGGGTATTACGCAAAATCAATGAATGGAAACAACGGTGGGGATGTCAGTATAGTAAGTTCTCCGGCTTCAGACTCGCCTGCTAAGAAGACCGGTGGATCCCAAAGAATTATTGTACCAGAGATGAATTACTGCATTTGTACCGCTGGAGCCGATTCTGAGGTATGTGCAAACTGTAAACTTGGACGAAGTGTATTAGTGGCAGCTAATCAGATTTTTTTTCTGTACTTTAGACGTGTGTCCCGAAGGTATATATTCGCCAAGCCAAAGAGCTTTTGGATAAATTGAAAAGCGAGCTTGTTCAGCGATCTGCGTGGAAAGGCTGCAGTGGAGACGATAAGCTTAACTTCGTGAGTGCCAAGAAAGTGGCTGCTGGACTGATGAGCATTGTAAGTGTTAAAAATTAATACTTGGGTTGGTTTCATTGTTACACGTGTACCGAGACTGATTGTTGTGTTGAAAATTAGAAAATGTCAGATGTCGAGCCTTTGTTCAGAGGAGCACTTATTCTCATCAACGAAAATCCTACTTATGGGTTGAAAATCGACGTTTCAGGAAAGGAAGACGATGAATTGACTACACGAGAAGTTTTGGAGTTGGATCCAGAGACGTCTTTCATTACTGCCGTAGGAGTTCGTCCTAACATTATGTGCTTACTTTGGGCTGGAGTTTCCAACTTGGTATTCTACTGCGGCTGTTTTGCTGTTTGTAAGTTTTTTAGAAATACTATTTAATTACATTCGATTGTCAAATGTAATCAAAAGTGCTAAACATGCGTATTTAACTTCAGTGGCGGTCATCGGATACGCCAGCTGTAAGTACCTAATGATCAGACGTTCAAGAAAGAAACTGGAGGAAGAGGAGTTATTTCAAACTGTTCAAGAAGTGATTGAAATGCTTAGAGAACAGCAGGAGCGTTCTCAGTAAGTTCAAATTCATTATTAAATCTTAAAGTTTGGTTAGGAAATGATTGTGATAAACCAAACTAATCCGCTTTGTCATATTTTGCAGAGCTAACAACAGTATTGAAGGGTACTTGGCAATCAACCACATACGAGACACGCTGATTCCTGCTCAGCAAAGAAAGAAGAAAGAGGCCTTATGGAAAGCTGTAGTGAATCACATATCAACTCAGGAATCACGGGTACGTGAAGAAGTACAGCATTTGAGTGGTGAAGAATACCAAGTTTGGAGATGGATGGCTGAAGCAAGTCCTTTGCCTTCTCCTACAATTGGTCGTCGGAGACCGTCTGCTACTCTTCCTCCGACAAGTCCACCGCCCTCTGGAAGTGGTGAAGGATCTTCAGCTGGACATTCAAAACTTTACCCGAGTTTGGAAAAGATGGCCACCGACTTGAACAATCTTTCTGGAAACGGAGAGGATTTATGGCAAGGACAAGCATTTGAGGTAAATGCTGGAAGCCCCAATGCTCTGATGAAAATTCCATCCACTTGTTTGAAAATCCGACAGATGTATGATCCTGCTAGGTAAGTCTGCGTCTGCATATATTATAATATCAGTAACAATCGAATATCGAATGTAGGATACGTTAACAAAAGTAAATCTTCTTGTAGAGGAGCTGATGAAGAACGTAGGGTAATTATTGGTCGTGCAGTTCAACTAAAATGCGGTGCATCTAAAATTTTGCACATCGGAATCGACCCAAGGGTGTCCGATGGTTCCGTTTATTTGTTATGTCAGAGCAAGGAAGATGCTCGGGCAGCGTTTTCTGCTCTCCATGGATGGTGGTTTGAAGGTATGTTCGAATATTTATTTGAAAGTCAGAATATTTGTTTGGTTTTGCTGCTTATAAACGGTGGTTCCTCATACTCTGCATCTTGGGTTTCAGGTAACTTACTGTCAGTGAAGTTTTTACGAGAGGAACGATATTTTGAGAGATTCCCGGACGCCAGAGTGCTGTATATTCCATGTAAAGGCATATCAGGCCAGGGGAGTTTCCGGGATCAATTAAGGACTGGTTTTAATTAACGTATTCCCTCTGCACAAGTGTACATTTTATTATTAACAAAACAAAATCTTCTTAATTAAGTATGATCACTGTAATATTAACTTGAATGAACTTGCGAAGTAATAAAATCGTAGCTATTACACGGTACAAAACCATTGGGTAGTAATAATTTTGGGATTTTTTGATATGCACATCATTGCACATGACAGAAGTACATATATAATGAAGAAGGTGCCTGTGGTGAGGGTGTTGTTTCACCTCACACAATTCTTATGTACAAGCAACCCTGTTACCGTAGTTCATTTAGGTAAAAAGGTACCAATACTATCACAAGCATTGTTACTTGTTACACACGGCAGAGTGTGAGAATCAGCAAAAATTACGCTAGGATAGAAATCTGAGTGAAAGATGAGTGCGAAATGGCAGTCTCACTTTGATACGGAATCAGTTCGCATCCTTCTTCCATTCTTCCCTTAACCCTTTCTCAGCATTTCATATTCATTTATACTTCCACTACATTATTAATCTCACAAGGAACTTGCTTCTTCATTTAACACAACCAATTCTTGTACTTTTCTAATTTTCAAGCTTTTGCATTAAAGCAGCAATCCATTTTGAACCTTTTTTCTGCACTACTACAGAATCGAAAAAGTGCATTAGTTCATTCACAATGTAAAATGTAATCAGTAATAAATAAGTTCCTTCGTGCCTATGAAATAATCCTCTGTCAACTAGGAAAGAAGTGTGTGTGAGAAATTTTAAACCGGATACAAGTCAACGAAACACATATTACATGTACGCACTATTTGTTTCCTGTGTTGCACACTAATATCATTTTTATGTGAAAGCTTCCTACTGTTCCTACTACGTCAAGTGAACTATTAGATACACGAAATGATTTACTGAATGGTTTATCATTTTCATTATATACTTTTTCAAAAGTTTCATTTTACCCCAGTTTCCAAATATGTGGTGTAATTCCATTCCCATCCAACACTAATTAAGTTTTATATAAAATATCTACTTCACGAATGCCAATTAATATTATGGGAAGTTTGCAAGAGAATACCGGAGACCCTGGGGAACTCACCAGGATGGAACTGAACTCCTCTAATAATAGCAAATTCTGTAAAACCTCACGAAGGGAATCTACAGGAAAGGGTAAGTGATCTGTATATGATACATTTTTGCATGTAGGTTGGGGTTTGTCGATTGGTAGATGTTTCATATAGAAATTCATGAGTCAGAAATTATCATAACTTAGTTAAAATGTTAATTTTAACTGGAGTGCCTTCACCTGCCGCTTCACTAAAGACAATCAATCACATGTAAGTTTGACTGGTTTTGTCACCCATGAACAAAAGAATTGGGTGTGGCGTGTATCTCGGAAGACAAAAGAGTGCAAGTTTCACATATATAATCTGCAAAAATCTTGCATCTCATAAACCCAGTAATTGACCAGTTACCAAACCCTTCAATGCTCATTAAGTCACGACTGAACATCACAAAATTAATGTGGATAAACAGTAAACACCTCATCCTTAAGGCTTAAGAAAGTGAAGCAAGGTGTAGCAACTTTTACTCCCTTGCGTCCTTGAGTTCCGGATTCAACATTTTCATGAAAAACTCTGGAATGCTACATTCCATTTGGATATTATTGATCCAGTTCCTCCATCATTAACTTTTTGTTCTCGTAATTGTCCACCTATTGTCTACCCAGTGCAGGAGGTCCAGTTTACCTGGTCCATTCATTGTAACAAAACCAACCGCAGAGTGTGAAATCGTCTTTATGATAACCTCTAATTGAAACTATTTGAGGAGTAAATGACTCTCTTAAGCTCATAAAAATTCCTCAACGAATTTGGGAAACGCCTTATAAATTATTATCAATACGTGAAATAACTCGTCCTCGATAATGATTGCAATTTGCCAGCTAATTGAATATTAGCCCCAGCAGGAGCAACCAAGTCGCCATCAGTCAGCATGGTTTCCTCCAAACGCTGCATTTCTTAAACCTCAACAATCTACGTGTGGATTCACAATTGTAGTGCATTGTTAAATAGAGCATTTATTTATTTACTTTTTACTGTTCAGCCGAGACCTTCCCTGTCTTCACTGCTGTGAGATGCTTGAGCCTTCTTGTACAAACTGCATCTGCATGTGTATGAAGTTGACCCTATTTTGAATCATTTTTTACAAATTACCTCGCCAAATAATTTCATGCATCTGCCGTCAATGAGGAGTGCATATCTTGAGTGTATTTCATCTCATCTGTACAAATTAGACAAGCCGTGCAGGGAACAGAGTTGTAGTAGAATTAAATTCTAAAATCCCTTTACAATTAAAGTATCCTATCTCTCTGTAGAATTTTAATGAGTCATGACACGACTTTTGGAGTATAAAATATAACAAACAATCCGCAAGGAAAGTGAAGGTAACCGAATTGATATTATTGAACTGAATGCTGACTAATCGTGGCAGAGTTGAGTTATATTTTTTTATTCAATTGGTCTGATTTCAATAGAAGTTTTGGATAATTTAAGAAGGTAAACCTTTTGTGAAAATCAAGAGAATTCATTCAACCGACCAGAATAGTGATCTACCTGCCATCATGAATGACACAATTCGCTCACATAGTTTAACACTCAATGAAGCTGTGCCGAATAAAAGCCAAGGTAATTCAAGGCTGTATCAGACAAGAACCTGCGTAATCATTATCATCATCTCCTGTAAGCAGATTGTCATCATCGGCAAGTGGGGGACTTGTTTTGACAGTTTTGTCTCAAAGACGTCTTGAAATATCTCTGGTGACCAATTAGGCACAAAGTTAACCAACCAAGTAATAGGACCTCTACATTTATTCCTTACGCAATTCCTCGCATATTCCTTGTCAGGATTTAAAATTGATGAGTTTTGCATAACTCAATGAAACCGCAGTCACTGCTTTCTTGAACACAGGCATAATAATAACAGATTCTCAAAACCTGCATAAACAAAACTTTTAAGCGTATTAAGTCTTGGAAATCGTGTCATGATTCGTACACACCACCTAATGAGCTTCTATTATTCTTGTAAATTGTCCTAAGTTGTCAGTTGTCAGTTGTCATACACATGTCTAGAGTAAAGAGATACAAATAATAAAGTGATTTACATCGTGACCTACGTGCAGATAGAGGAATGACATTAAATAAATATAGCTCCACTTGAAAGCTCAATAAGTTAAGTAGATTGATCGCCCAAGTTTTACTTTACAGTATGGTCGATAGCTCAATGGTATTGGTGGTAATTAGAGCAGCACGTTCTATTCTACCTTCAATTTCATTCTAATTCCCAAAACAACATTCCTTCTCTCATCACTTATCAAGGATTTATGATTACACTTTCAATAACGCACTACCATCACACTTACAAGGGCTTCTTTGCTTGGATAAATCTTTTGAGGAATGTGCCGAGATTGATTTTTTATTGGGAGCCCACAGACCACACCCGATCTCTTTGTCTTCCCCACAAGTTACACAAAATACTGTTGCATAAAGCCTCTTTATACATAAATCCATCAAAGATTCTCTCGGTAAATAGACAAAATGTATGTATTCCTCCTTCTTTTATAAACGTACCTATTTTATAATCACCTTGGCTTGGGTATAATGACAGGTGAAGACAAAGATAATTGCAGACCAGGTCGGGTGTAATAGTCACTCTAATCAACTAAGCGTACACTTGTAATCAGTAATTATTACAATAGGGATGCTTTCGGGATGGGATGGACACTCGAAAATTTGCATACATCTTTGAGATCTCATTTCACAGTCAAGTTCGATTAAACTATAAAAAAACTTGCAGCAGTGAGCGCAAGGTGAAAAAATAACCTATGCTGTAAGATTACAACTTGTAAGTAACCTTTATGTATTTCCATGTCCATCCAGTCACCAGTTAAGGTAATCACTTTGGCCCAGACATAAAAATACACATAGCACAACTCCATAATTGTGTGAAATTTTCGGCAATTAAAAATTTGCATTTTGAATTGATCCATTTGAAATGCATAGACACTAAATAGTGCATTAAGAAAGACCTTCTTCGTTGTATGATTAACAACCTACGCTATGCAGCCTTCTGTCTAGGGAAGTTTTGTC